>JAQGBM010000778.1:0-12326 GCA_034698405.1 Symphylella vulgaris | reverse complement strand
AGTTCCCGCAGGACGCAGAACAAGTCATCGAAATTCGGAACAATTCCGATTTTTCCAGGACGGGTGGCAACCCTAATGCTCGCGGCCAGGGAATTTTTTCACCAAAAGAAATATGCAAAATAGCGTAATAGCAAAATAGCAAAATAGCAAAATAGCGTAGCGTATTATATGAACTGTGGAAATATGTAAACAGTGCAGGTTGAATATGTCGCTTTAATAGATATGTGACAGCTCTTAGTAATTATGAAATTTATTAACTAAGTTATTCCATAAAGAGCCCCAACTAAACCTAAATCCAAACATCAATAGATTAACTTCTTATTATGCTTATGCAGCAATGAGACTGGGGGATCAATCTCGATTGTTCTGGCAGTTCTGGGCATTAGTTCTGGGCACAAAAAGATTTATCGAACAGTTACCGTGATGTCTCCAGATGACAAAAATACGCTAGATATGTACTCTGAGATATGTAATAGATCCGAATCTCAAAAGTTAGTACTATAGGCTAAATGAATAGGCCTAGGCCTATATTTAGGCTAGATTTATAGCTCCAGCCTCCATCATGGCAAAAATCTAAATTATTCTAATTGATACTTGGGGTTGCAGGAAGAGAACTGGGTTGACAGCATTCCAACTGTTTCATTATCCGATATAAAAGGTCAGCGAAAAAGAACAAGAGATGAAAAGTTAGAAAAAGATCGAAATCTTCTTGACAGAGTAAGTATTAAAGTATAAAGCTCACAGTTAATACAGTGTTTCAAAATTGGTTTGCAGACAACATGGTGCCTGCCTGCCTGGAACCTTCTGACTTATTTTTAACTAAGTTTATATTATTAGCCAGGTCAGCATGAAAGGGAACTAAACCCTTATTGGAAGGATGGGGGACTTGGATTACCTTCTGAAAGTGGCAAAGAAAAGTCAACTTCTTCAATTGGAGATGGAGGCTTGGGCTGGCTTCAGAAATCCTTCAAGAGATGCCAAGAACAAGCTCAAGAGGAAGGCAGAAGTTTAGAAGATATTGCTGCTGAACGCTGGGGAGTAAGTGTAAACTATATTATCTTTTTTAATATCTTGTGGAATTTTTAAAAAAGCAGCTGCAGGGTTCAGATCGAACCTATCGGTTCTCTCTTAAAAAAAAAAAATATATAATTTAGGTTCTGGACTTCTGGTACCTTTCATACCAGTTCCTGTTCCAAATATTGCTTTCAAAAATGGCTGTAGCTTCAATTTACTGTAGGCCCTATCTTACAAGAGTTTTCCTAAATTCTTAATAAATTTCAGTTCCATTTTCCCGTTCCAATTTTTTGCCAGATTTTTGTACCATCCAGTTCCTGTTCCTGTTTTTTATACCTGTTCTGGGTTTTGGTACTGGTTCTGATTCCTAAGTCGTATCACATTGATTTTCCCCTATTGAGGGGGCAAACTCAATGGTCTATCATGATATCAAGTGTTTTTCAATTTTTGAAAAATCTAATTTATTGTTCTTTAAATTCCAATTTATTGTTTAAAAATTGGATCTTGTTATTGGAAATAACTAGAAACATTTATTTTGTGTTTACAGTCTCTGGATAAGCTGAAATCGCTTATAAAGGAAGCTGAAGAAAAAGTATCTGCTTCTCAAGAAAGTAGAAGAAATAGAGAATCTGACAAATATGAGAGACACCGGAACTCGAAGGATGACAGGCATAGACACAGAGAAAGAAGCAGAAGTAGAAGTAGGGAAAGAGAAAGGCACAGCCGAAAATATGACGATAGAAGGGATGAACGATCTTCTCACAAATATGATGATAAAAGATCTCGCAGAGAAGAAAGAAATAGGGGTTTTGCTAAACCGGCAGACAGTGATGATGATGAACCTCCCAAAAGAAATCATAGAGAAGAAAGAAGCAGAGGTTTTGCTAAACCGGCAGGAAGTGATGATGATGAACCTCCAAAAAGATATCATAGAGAAGAAAGAAGCAGAGGTTTTACTAAACCGTCTGGCAGTGATGATGATGAAGATAGCAGGGAAAGAAAATCTGCTAAGCCTAGATATGAAGATTTCCCACAAAGCAAGGGTTATTCTGATAAACCTTCTTGGAAGAAAAAGGAGTTTAACGAAAAGAAACCGGAATTAAAGACTGAACGAATTGTTGAATCAATTGCGAGTAGCAGTAGAATTGAAGACCAAAGCTCAAATGATAGATCGAAATCTAAAGGCTCAGAGACTATGGACGATTCGATAGCTAAACCCTCTACATCGGATACTAAAGTTCTAACTAAAGATGAGATGAATGCTTTGTCTGCCAAAATATTAAAAGCTGAAATGTTGGGAAATACTGAATTAGTCAAGAAACTTAAAGATAAATTGGAGAGTGCCAAACAGGCTCCAGAAGAAGAAACCCCATTGTCCGATGCAGAAATGAATGCATTGGCTGCCAAATTGGTCAAAGCAGAGATAATGGGAAATGAAAATTTAGTTAATAAACTGAAATCTAAGCTTGAGAATGCTAGAAAAGTAAGAGCTTCCATGCCCGAAAGTTCTACGTCCTCAGGAATGAAGAGGGGAGAAGCAGAAAAGGTTATTTTAACCAAGACAGACGCAATGGGAAATGTGCGGCCCCTAGCTGCTCCCAAAGAAAGAGGACCCGCGGGCCGAGAAAAGAGGAAAAAGGTTGAAAATCAGTTCTCTGGTGGAGAGAGGGCTAGATACTTTTATGATGACGACAAGCATGATCTACAGAAAATGGTTAGCATTTTAAACTATTGTAACTGTAAAATTTCTTGCTGGTTGGGAGAAAGTATTGTATTGTATAGTAATTTTCGTGCTGTATTTTTACAGTTTGAGTTGGAAAAGTCCAACACAGCTGAAGATCAGAATGCAGCTATGTCTAGGTTATTTGCAAGGGTAAGTATATGACGTTCGTAATTTGGAAATACGGTTCAGGTCATTGTGTTGGTAACAAATAATGTAAATTTAGGGCATTGAGAGAACAAACGAAGATTATGACCTCGACGATGTATTTGTAAATCGAGCTGGGCGTAAAGTTTCGGATAGTAAACTTGAGGAAATGGAAAGAAGCAAAGCTATCGAAGGTAAATTTATAACTAACTTACTGCATGTAATATATGAACTGTAGGAATCATAAATTTTTCGACGCCATGTTTCAGAACATAAGAAAATGTCGAAGGTTTTGGACTCGTGCAAATTATGCTTTGATAGTAAATTGATGAAGAAACATCTCGTATTATCTATGGGATCTAAGGTGAGAAAAATATTTTTCATTCAAATAAGATGTGCTATGAATTAGGTTACCGTATTTACTTTATAAATATACGTTTTATATTTCTATTTTGTCCAGGTATATTTGGCCTTACCATCACATCAGTCTTTGACAGAAGGACACTGTCAAATTGTTCCGATGAATCACGTTAGAGCGTCTACGTATTTGGACGAAGATGTTTGGGAAGAGATTGAGGTAACATAGCTGAATTAATTTCTTAGATATTTTCACCTTCACTCAGTATTTTGAAATAATTAATGTTTTTTTTTCAGAAATTCCGTAAAGCATTAACGAGGATGTTTGAGAAACTCGACCAAGACGTTGTGTTTTTTGAAACAAGCAGTAACTTCAAGTACCTGCCTCACATGATGCTTGAATGCGTACCTGTGCCTAGAGATGTTGGAGATACTCTACCAATTTATTTTAAGGCAAGCAAAATGAGGGTTTACTAACTGTAAATGGTTTTGCAGAAAAAAATGAAAATGAACAGGGACTGGGATTGAAATTGAAACAAATATTTTTATTTTTACAGAAAGCCCTTTTAGATTGTGAAGGTGAATGGGCAGAAAATAAAAAAGTCGTGGACTTGAAAGATAAAGGAATTCGTAGATCGGTATGTTCAGAATAAATAAATAATATTTGTTTTTTAAATATTAAATTTACATTTAAAAAAAACTGGGCTTTTGATTTTTTTAAAGATTCCAAAAGGACTTCCATACTTTCATGTAAACTTTGCAATGGATAGCGGGTTTGCTCATGTTCTTGAGAATGAAAAAACCTTTCCCAGATATTTTGCACAGGTAAGATTCTTTTGATTTCACAGTATAGGCTATCAATTACGTAGTAGGAGTACCGTAACTAAAAAAAAATTCTTCCCACAGGAAATAATTGGGGGAATTTTGGACTGTGAACCCCAGCTTTGGAGAAAACCAAAAGAAGAAGATTTTAATGTTGTTAGTAAGAAGGTTCTCACGTTTGCGAACATGTGGAAACCATTTGACTGGACTCTGGATTCAACAGAATGAAGATATTAATCATGATTCATGATATTGTAAAATACCTTCGTGTTTAAAAATAAAATATGTTGAATTATATCTTTGTAACACAAAAGGGTCATGGTCATTATTAAACCATTAATTGGAGCTCTTTAGTTTTTAAGCGATGCATATAAAATAAATCGTGGGCGAGGCAATAATATTGTCCACTAAAAATAATTTCAAACTTCCCGCTCCCCACATCATCATAGATATACAATTCCAAGTAGACTAGACTAATAAGCTAAAACGCTCTGAAAAATAACTTAAGCATTTTTAATGCCTGTTTTGCTAAATAATAAGAGATAATAATATTATATAATAGTTCCTAATTGAAAATACTGACTAATTTTTGTTATAATAACGATAATAACTACATTTTCGTGGAATTAAAATAATAAATAAGTTAGTATTCCTGGGTTTGAGATTATGATTACACCAATGCTAAAAGTGGAGGTATCTAACAGAAAAACATTATCACTCTATGCTAAAAACTGAAAAGTCTTTGAAGAATCGAAAGTAAACCGGTTAAAAAACAAAAATAGAGACATAAACAGAAATAAAATCGTTACAACAGTGTATAAAGTAGGTAGCGCATCACGTACTAAGTTCCGTAAGAACAAAATAACATAAATAGTTAAAGTTAAGTGAATAATAAACCCTCTGAACTTTACGTTTGTGTTGCGTTGTGGTTAGGCTTACGCACCATGGCTCACGTTCCTCCTGCAGCTTTGGTTAATAAGAAGAAAAAACATTTTATCGGACTTCCAGCTCCTTTAGGATATGTCGCAGGAGTTGGTAGAGGTGCTACAGGATTTACAACACGTTCAGATATTGGTCCGGCCAGAGATGCCAACGATGTGTCTGACGATCGGCATGCACCACCTATTAAACGTCCAAAAAAGGACGACGAAGACGATGATGAGGATCTAAACGATTCCAATTACGACGAATTCGCCGGTTATGGTGGAAGTCTTTTCAGCAAAGATCCTTATGACAAAGACGATGAAGAGGCAGACGCAATCTACGAAGCCATTGACAAACGCATGGACGAAAAGAGAAAAGAATACAGAGAAAACCGACTTAAAGAAGAGTTAGAAAAGTACCGTCTAGAAAGGCCCAAAATTCAACAGCAGTTTTCTGACCTAAAGAGAGAACTTGTTGAAGTGACGGAAGAAATCTGGAAAAACATTCCTGAGGTGGGTGATGCAAGAAATAAAAAGCAACGAAATGCCCGAGCAGAAAAGTTTACTCCAATGCCCGACAGTTTCCTTGCAAAACACGCATTGAATACTGGCACAGTAGACAGCCTAGATCCCAGACAAGGTCTTAGTACACCTTTTCCAGGTGGAATTACACCTGGACCATCTGGCATGCTTACTCCAAGTGGTGACTTGGACTTGAGAAAGATCGGTCAGGCCAGAAATACCCTTATGGACATTAAATTGAATCAGGTTTCAGATTCAGTAAGTGGACAGACAGTAGTAGATCCTAAAGGTTACCTAACTGGTCTTCAGTCCATGATACCAAGCCACGGTAGCAACATTAGTGACATTAAAAAAGCCAGACTACTTCTAAGGTCTGTTCGTGAGACTAATCCAAATCATCCACCTGCATGGATTGCATCTGCCCGCCTTGAAGAGGTTGTTGGTAAACTTCAAGCAGCCAGAAATTTGATTATGAAAGGCTGTGAAGTTTGTCAAAAGAGTGAAGATATATGGCTAGAAGCTGCTCGATTGCAACCAAATGACATAGGTAAGGGAGTTATTGCCCAAGCTGTTCGTTACATGCCAAATTCCGTTCGTGTATGGATTAAAGCAGCAGAGTTGGAAACTGAATTAAAGTCAAAGAAAAAAGTGTTCAGAAAGGCATTAGAAAACATTCCAACTTCTGTAAGGCTGTGGAAAGTTGCTGTTGATTTGGAAGAGCATGAAGATGCCAGAATCCTGCTAAGTCGAGCAGTAGAATGTTGCCCAACAAGCGTGGAATTATGGCTAGCTCTTGCAAAGTTGGAGACATATGAAAATGCAAGAAAAGTCCTTAATAAAGCTCGTGAAAACATCCCCACTGAAAGGCAAATTTGGATTACAGCTGCAAAATTAGAAGAAGCCCAAGGTAATGAGGTAATGGTTGAAAAAATTGTACAAAAAGCTATTTCTTCGCTGAGGGCTAATTTGGTAGATATTAATCGTGAGGAATGGTTTAAAGATGCTATAGAGTCAGAAAAGGCTGGCTCTATTCAGACCAGCCAATCTATTGTAAAATCAGTCATTCAGCTGGGTGTAGAAGATGAAGATAGAAAACACACTTGGATGTCTGATGCTGAATTTTGTGCATCACAAGAGGCATATGAATGTGCTCATGCTGTTTATGCTCATGCTCTGTCGGTGTTTCCAAGCAAGAAAAGTATTTGGTTACGAGCAGCATATTTTGAGAAAACCTATGGCACTCGTGAATCTCTGGAATTGTTACTCCGGAAAGCTGTTGCACATTGTCCAAAAGCCGAGGTTCTTTGGTTGATGGGTGCAAAATCAAAGTGGCAAGCTGGGGATGTTCCTGCTGCTCGAGCCCTGCTTTCTCTTGCTTTCCAAGCCAATCCAAACAGTGAAGAAATTTGGCTCGCTGCTGTTAAGCTAGAAAGCGAAAATCAAGAACATGGGCGAGCTCGTCGCTTATTAGAGAAAGCTCGAGGTTCCGCCGCAACTCCAAGAGTTATGATGAAGTCTGTCAAATTAGAATGGGCGTTGAATGAGATTGATAAGACCAAAGAATTGCTTAATGAAAGCTTAAAAACATTCCCAGATTTTGCTAAATTGTGGTTAATGAAAGGTCAAATTGAGGAGCAGTTGGAAAATGTCGAAGAAGCTAGATCTGCTTACAATGAAGGTCTGAAGCATTGTCCAACCTGTATTCCTCTTTGGCGCCTTTTGGCTCGCCTAGAAGAAAAGTTTGGGCAGTTGACTAAAGCCAGATCCGTTTTGGAAAAAGCCAGATTAAGAAATCCACAGAATCCGGAATTGTGGTTAGAAGCAGTAAGGGTGGAACAAAGGGCTGGCTTGAAAGATGTAGCATTAACTCTTATGGCCAAAGCATTACAGGAATGTCCCAATGCAGGAATATTGTGGGCAGATGCTATTTTCATGGAAGCCCGACCACAGAGAAAGACTAAGAGCGTGGATGCTTTGAGGAAATGCGAACACGATTCATACGTTTTGCTAGCAGTTTCTAAAATGTTTTGGACTGAAAGAAGGATTGAAAAGACTCGCTCCTGGTTTAGCAGAACTGTCAAAGTAGATGCTGATCTTGGAGATTCGTGGGCCTATTTCTACAAGTTTGAGCTGCTTCATGGAAATGAAGAACAGCAGGCTGATGTGTTAAAAAGATGTGTAGCTGCTGAACCACATCATGGTGAATTATGGTGTCAGGTGGCAAAAAATATTCGCAATTGGCGATTGCAAACTGAAGATATTTTGAAACTAACTGCTAACAGTCTTTCTGAACCCATATAGACTAGGTATAGTTTGACAGTGTTCCCCAAATTCTTTTAAAACCATTATAAATAATGATGTTGAATAGTTGAATTATATGAAAATTTTTTTTTCTTATACATGAAGCCAATAACTTGATAACCCGCATTTACAAAGGGGAATCTGATAACCTGGGTCAGAACAGAAGCAAAAGCGCTTTTGACAGAAGTCAGAGCGTACAGTACATTATTCCGCGACCCCTCTGTTAAACTAAGTAGCGCATCATCATTGGCATTGGACAACACGAATAATATTGACTTTGTGACATAAACAACACCACAAAAACAACTATTTTAACTGATTGTTTAAAATTACCGAAGCATTATGGTAGGACCATAAAGCCTATTTTGATTTTTGTGGCAAAGTCGGTGTTGGTGTCGACGCACGTTGTGTTGCCCATTTTGCGCTACTTTCGACGGTACTGTACGAGTAATTATAATAGCCGTATATTAGCCTATATAGCGTACGGAATTAGTCTCGTCTTAAGACTAACTGAAGCGTTGAAGTTCAGTAAAATTCACAAATTAATGAGTACTGTACAGTACCGGTATTAAAACAATATATATTCTAAGGCCAAACAAAAAAAATTGTTTGGTTCCGGTAACATCGCCAAAAAAAATAGGGTCGGTCGGTCGGAATTTTTTTTTTTTTTTCGAAATTTTTTTCCCGACCGTCCGCCATTTTTGCAAGCCAGTTTCCATTTTTGCATGCCAGTTTCCATGAGAAAACAGATTTAGTTCTACAAACACTTGCAGGTGCATGAGAATGAAAACGCCATGTGCTCTCATTGCACGTTTTGACGTTCAACAACGAAAACAAATACATCGACAATTTTTGCCATTACCTGAAATTGGTTTTACCTGAAAAAAGTTTAGGGTCGGGCCGAAAAATTAGGGTCGGTCGGGTTACCGGAACCTAACAATTTTTTTTGTTTGGCCTTACATTACACAGGGGTATGCCAAATTCACAAGCACAAGGAATTCTGCTTCAGGGAAAAGGACAAGGCAAAGACCAAAATTCATTGTTTAGCAAGTTGCATGCACGGGCAAACGTCTATTCGGTAGCCTAGCTATAAAGCTAATAAATATGGTCAGAATTTTAGAGAACTGCTCAAAACGGGTAGTTGAAAGTAAACATACGATTCACAGCTCTGGCACTGATCATAATGTAATTTGTGTATGGCTAATCGCATGAGCCGTTCATAATAGGTCAACTTGTGTCGTCTGCCAGGCAGGGTCAACTTGTGTCGTCTGCCAGGCAGGTTGTCTGTAAAATTAAGATAGTTTGTCTCTACTCCAATGTCACTAAACGTAGCAATGTTACGGATAACCCTGACGAAAGCAGGATTCGGTAAACGACACAATAAGTTGACCTAATATCCCAGAGTAATGCACGGTTTTTCTTTTAGATGAATGGCCTGTGTGATTAGTGATTACAATGATTAGCCATATAGCCTATATGCCTACACAAATATTACATTATCAGTCTAAAAAAAGTTTAGATTCTACACGCATGTTAGGTTGTACACAATAAAAGAATATGACCTTGTTTTAAAATTTTCGCTAAACTTAAACTGCATTGCATCAGCCTAGGTTTATTCTTTTTTTTTCGGCAAAGAAACCCTAATTTTCTGGAATTATCTCTGTTTACAACTACTTATTTAGAGCCGCCATTTTGAAGACGACCGCAGCGCCTCTATAGGGATTGTATTTACCGAATACTTTCCATGATGAATTTTTGACTTTGCCTTTACCTTGTCCCTGAATTCCTCTTATTTCTTGCCGCGTATGTGAATTAGCCATATAAAAGGGTAACCTAAAGTACTAGGCAAAAATCTCATAGGGATTAACATTTTTATAGGTTGCAATGAGAGCTTTGGGATTCGAACCAAAGAAAGAAGAAATAAAGAAAATTATCTCGGAGGTTGATAAGGATGAAAAGGGGAAAATCGGATATGAAGAGTTTCTCGGTCTCATGACGCGCAAAATGTCGGAAAAGGACACAAATGAAGAAATTTTGAAAGCATTCCGATTATTTGACGATGACAGCACTGGGAAAATCTCTTTTAAGAATTTGAAACGAGTTGCCTCAGAACTAGGAGAAAATCTAACCGATGAGGAGTTACAAGTAAGTAATAATTGGTATTTGGTTGGATAGCACACTCAGATTGCATACCGTAGATTCCAGATTCTAACTGAGACAAGAATTATATTATACTGCGCAATGAATTCTCGTACGTCGTAAATTATTCTCGTAACGAGAATTTACAGCTTCGATCTGGCAAACTTGTTCCTTTGAGAGGGACCACAGTATGTAACTTATAGGCCTCGATCTTTAAAGTGCTTGCTTGTTCGTTAAGCGGAGATTTCTCTTCTGGGTTTTGTAACTCTTGAATGAATGACGTGGACATATTAACATTGACATACACCAAAATGCTTGGCTTTAAGAGATCTACCGGTATTTGAAAATGCAAAATACTGTATAAAAAATACGCTTCGCGGATGCTTCGTGCCAACATCTCGTCCCCAACAATTCGTATCCGAATTCCGAACATCTCGTACATGAACAATTGGTCTCCCGATCAAAACGTCCCCGTACAATACGTCCCCAAAATTTCATGCCAAGAAACTCGTACGTCGTACCCAACAACTTGTACCTGAACAACTCGTACGAAATATTCGAGATATAAGAGCGATATTTCAGTATTACTCTAAAACCTCGATTATAGTCCGCCCTCGTGTATAGTCCGCACTTTTAGTATAACTTAGTCGTGTATAGACAGCGATTTTAGCTAGATCGAAAAAAGCTTGTATAGGACTATAATCGAGTTTTTAGGGTATTATTTTGAAAAATCTTTATATTTAATACGAGACCCCATATTTTTTTACATTTTCGAATAGATCTTTTCAAGAAGGAAATTTTGGTGTATCATATGTCCATTTTTTTGTTCAAGGGTTACGAAGATATCAATTTATTTCGTTCGGCTAACCTCAGGTTAACACTGCAGGTATGGCACTCTCCTGTTCACTTGTTCAGTGCCAAAACGCGCATTGCAAAACGCAGTTTTGGCTCTGCCGTGTTTCCTACTGATGTTGTCGTATGAGAAATCGCGCGCTGCTTTCATGAGCCAATCACAGAAGTGCTTACAACTCGACTTTATTCAAAAGCAAAAGGGTTGTCACCCGTTGGTTTTTTCATTTGTAAAAACTAAAATGTATAGTGTGTACGAATAATTACTTAAATTTTGTTTTTACTTACGGGTAAATATCATATTTTTACTCATAGGAAATGATAGATGAGGCTGACAAAGATAACGATGGACAAATTAGCCAAGACGAATTCCTCCGTATCATGAAGAAAACCAGTCTTTATTGAACAATCAGCATAATATTGGAAAATTATATTACAAGTATTTTTCTATTTTCCAATTATAAGTTAAATCTAGTCATTTCAATATTGTACGCGAAATAAAAATGTATTCGAGAAAATTGAAGAGCTTCTAAAAATGCATAACTAATAATTAATGTTCTGAATATTTATATTAGTAGGCTAATATTGTCCGATACGTTAAAAACTGCCATAATTATCATCATATCAATCATTAAATAAGTCAAACTATTGTTTTTAAAGTGCTAAGGACATTTACAACTATTTTAAACCATTGAATTATTAATATTTACTTACGTTATTAACATTACAAGTTAAATCTAGGTGGTCGATAACAGTTTAATTTTTATTTTAACAAAAGTAAAGTTAGAAATTCAGTACGGACTGAAATTCATACATTGGGGAAAATGACACAATCTATGGTTCATGTGTAATGAAAAAAAAAAAAATGAGCGTGACTGCGTATGAATTTAAGTCCGTACTGAATTTCTTCTTTTGTTACGGTAATATAAAAATTAAACCGTTATCGAGCGAGATTTAACTTGCAAATAATGTTAATAGCATAAGTAGGCTAAATATGAATAAATCAATGGTTATTAAAGTAAGTTAGTTGTAAATGTCCCGAGCACTTTAAATGTTTCGTGAATTTTATGAAACCTTGCGATAATTTATCAGAGTAAATTTTGAGGTTTTACTGAAACAAACAGAATCGGAATAAAAGTGGACCAAGGGTAGACAGAGATACAGTTTACTGTATTTGTTTTTTCGTAAATTATATAATTCTTCCGTTTAAATGTTGTGTACGATATGTTTTAAAAAATATATTACAATAATTTTATCATAATAAAATGTGACTATACGTAGATCTTATAATTTTAAAAGTTGCGAATATATTTGAATTTTATTTACCATGAGTCTCGTAAGAATTTAAAATTCTTGTGTAATGCCAAATTTGGAAATATCCATAATTTCATTTTAACACTGAAAATTGTGAAGTACCGGTATTTTTTTATCAATTAAATATTGTTTTCCAATATTATCTGTTCTCTTATCTTGAAAAGCACAAGAGTTTATCAGGAATATTATTTTGTTGTATTGTTTTTTTAATGAGTTTA
>JAQGBM010000777.1:0-12326 GCA_034698405.1 Symphylella vulgaris | reverse complement strand
TCTGTTTTTACGGTGCGCGTGCTTTTGCTCTCCTTTCAATGAGCGTGAATCCATTTTTCTGGGCCATCGACTTGCTCGCTATTGCCGGGTTCATCGCTGACTTGGTGATTGAAGAGGACAAACCAGTTCCTTCGAAAGTTTTAGAAGAACTTACTTCAGGTTTTAATGCGAGATTCATTCGTGCGAATAAAAATCTTATTCGAGTTGACGTTATCGAGTTGATCCAGTCTCTTGAAAAGCAAAAAGGATTTGAAAGTTTTAACGAAGTCGGCGACTACTTGAAATATCAGGAAGAGTACACGAAAGCTTTAAAGGTTGACGCTACTGGACGGAATATTAAAATTCAGCCAAAAAATACTATAAAAACAACCAGCACTCACAAAATAAATTATTACGCGCTGTTCGTTGGGACGAGCGTGTTTTGCCTAGTTCTCTTTCCGCATTCCACCTTTTT
Organism: Symphylella vulgaris; assembly: GCA_034698405.1. NCBI lineage: Eukaryota > Metazoa > Arthropoda > Symphyla > Scolopendrellidae > Symphylella > Symphylella vulgaris. Next base: position 11,872 of record JAQGBM010000777.1, on the reverse strand, counting down.
ACAAATTATCATTATTCTAAATATACTCGTACTGATATATTTTACCGCTATAGATAAAAAGAAGACGTTGAACAAATCATGGCTCTCTCGAAGAATAATCTAATCGCACTCGTCCCAATTTACGAAGGTCCACAAAGCTACACTATTAATCTATTCAATGAATCTGATAATACTACCATTATTAAAATATCTGCCGTAAAAGATGTACTTGCTGCTGCTGTTGCCGAGTTGAATAAGGAGGATACGAAGAAGAGGAAGAAGAAGGAAAAAAAGGCTCCATCGGAAAAAAAGACCACATCAAAAAAATCTTCTAAACCAGAAAAAATCGCCGATCCGGATGCAGAATCATTCATTTACAATGATCTCTTTCCAGAATTGGAATGTGGATCGAAAATCACGCATCAAATGTGCGTCAAACAAATTAATAAAATGTTTAAACCCCCAAAAGGAGCACCTAAAGGAACTCCTAAAGTCTACAACAACAAGGCGCTGTTTAAACATATCGGCTTTGATGGAGCATGTGTTTTGAACCAGCAGACTCTACAGTCTTACATTAAAAATCTATTTCAAATCCCTGAAACTGATGCTAGTTTTGCATATCGTAAATTTATTCGAGAGCTATGGGATGATTGCCCAGATGATATTGATGCCGTTACCTTTGCAACTGCAATCGGAGCATGTTTTGATTATTCCACAAATGGAGACACCTACATTTTCCCTACCGAAACCGTACTCAATCTGAGTACAAAATTGATTGAAACATATTATACCGAGTTTCTTGATTTCATTTCAAGTTATATGAAAAATGTTGATGAAAGAAATAAACCTGTAGAGACTACTGCTGCTGCTGATCCAGCCACCACTCCCACCACCGCATCAGATGACATTTCCGATATTGCGGTAGTTTAGAATAATGGTCTCGGTACTGGCTGATCCCACGAGACGAATGAAAAAACTATAAACTTTAAAAAATAATATGAAAAATCATTTTCTACTTTATCGACTAGCATGTCTGAAATGGACTTGAGGTACACGTAACTTTTCAATTCTCTTAAAATCCCAGCAGGAGTATTGGACGTATTTAAAGTTGAAAATAAAGACACTGTATTTTTTTTATTCTTGACCACTAACATAACTTCCTAATATTTTTGATAATTTTTGTAAAATGATGTAATTATTTGTAACAAATAAATGACTTTGCCCGTACGATAAATGGTGGACATTCTTTTTATTTTCAAACGATATATTTATAAATTTGTTCATTTCATCAAAAATTTCATTCATTATTGCAAATAATTCAATTGATGTTTTTGATATCTTTTTGGGAATCACATTCCCGTTATTTACGACTACCCATAGAAATGCCATACGGCAAAAACAGAATGAATAAAAGATATTTTTTGTTGAAAAATATTCTACAAAATCTTCTATATTCAACCCGGTTTCCTGAATTCTAGCTTCGTAGGCTAAATTATAGAAATAGTCGGTCGGTTCTTTTTGAAACATTTTTATTAAATCAGTTTCTTGTCTAGTCTTTAGCTTTGGAACTTGTGAATTCGGTTTTAGATAGCAACCCGTAACGGTTAGGAATACTATGGAAACTATAATATTTTCGAGAAGACTCAATCCATTTTCAAGGTTCAAATCGGCAATTACATCCGTACAGATTTTTACAGTTAAGAATGCTCCCTTAATATTAGTTTTTATCGTACATCTGAACAAATGGGAAAATACTTCACAAAATGCTCGCCATATGATTAATGGATCATAGACGATGTGCTTAATTACCGGTTCAGTGAATATACATTCTTGGCAAAAATAATGATGGATGGTATCGTACATTGATTGCTCGGTACCAGACTTGTCTACTCCAGAAAAACAATTATTTATCATTTTGATAGATTTCATGCCTAGTATTTCAAGATTACTACCGCAACTCGATAGAATTTTTGAAACACGATCTTCGAATGGCGTATAGGGAAGTGGCTGTTTTGTTAAAATATAATCTGGAACAGATACGTTACAATTTGCTACCGTAAAACTTAATTTCTTGAGCCATTTCACTAATAATTCAAAATTTATATTTTCCGAGTATAAATCGAGCCCATTGAAGCAAGGATACTTTGGGAGACGTTTAAATGATATATATTGAGAAACGGCTGGACCAAAATAATCGGAGAGTAAACAGTTTATGTACCTGTGAGTATCGTCAATTTCATTCTCATTACACGTTCTAACAACATCCCTCTTTTGGCTACTGTCTCTAAAAATTATTGCCACTTCATTATTCTTATCGAGAAGGAGTGCATGGATTGGTTTCCCACCGAAACGTTGAGATATTAATTCAAGAATTGCCGGATTATAACTCATCTTCTTTTTAAATAGAGACAATGCGTAAATGCATCGCTTAAATTTGAATGTGGACTCGACTGAACACAAAGCGAGAGCTTTTTTTCCAATTTCGTTTTCAAATCTGGCGATGCCGTAAATAATAACATGTTTGATATTGTATCAATTTCAACTCGTTTTGGTAAGAAGAAGAATGGGAATGAGACTGCAATCAAAATTATTATAAAAAACATGTTTCTCTTTTTTGAATATAAAAGATTGAAAAGATATGACACCGAACGAATATTGTTATTTCCTATCAGTCTATCTCGATAGTCTCTTGATATTTGAAGCTGAATTGAAAGTATGGGCCGTAAAAATCGATTCATTAATCCAAAATATAGACAAGACGAAATTTATAAAAATCCCATGCATTTTCAATTTTTTAGCCGATCATGTAGTTTCTAAAAATGCCGAAATTAAAAAGTACATTGAAATTCAGCTTCCATTTTATATTCAGGCAGTCAAACAATTTAGAATAAAATATTTGCAATGGATGATTAAAAATAAAAATTACATTTCATATTTGAAATCTAGACACGAAGAAAATGGAAATTTCCCATCAGCCTTGTTATTCAACGACTCTTTTTTGCATAAATCAATAATTACGGTTAATGGAACCATGTACGACGGTCACGTTTCTTTCGATACGAGTAGAACCTAACAAAAAGAAAAAATGATTTTGCTTGTTTATCTAATACTTTTTATTGCAATAATCTACATCTATAAACATCCTAGTCGATCATTTCCAAACCTCAGGGATGGTGAACCATTCAAGTTTGAATTTGATGGTTTCAAGGATTGTGGACAATATGAAACACCTTGCGATTCTCAAGAAGACTGCCTATTTTGTGGTGGTGGTGGTGACAGCAGTGGCAACAAAGGACTATACGAATGTAAATCTTTCAAAGGGAAAAATGTCTGCATATTAAATGGGAAACCGGCAAATGCAAACCCAGTTTTTGAAATTGAACAATTCAAGGAAATTGCAAATATATGCAAGCATCAACCTTTTGCAGTGACTAGTGATATATTTCTTCCGTGTTCAGATTTATCACTCGCATGCCATCCCGGTATTCTAGTCGATTCAAACAACAGGGAGATATCCTATCAAGATGTTACTTCATTGAATAGCATCGGGTGCCGTTGTCCAATAAATTATTCTCAACAATACGTGAAAAATTTTCCCGTATGTAGACCTAAATTACCGAGAAAATGTTTCCCCGGTGGTCGGTACAACTTGAAAACTCACACTTGTGATTGTCAAGAAGGATACGTTGCTAATGAAAAGTTTCTTCAATGTGATCTTTCCCCGTGCAATTACGACCCAACCTATCCAATTCATTACAATAAAAATAATATTTTTATTGGCGACAAGTGTGAATGTTCATTCAAAGACTTTTGGATTCCTGCCGAGTTTTTTGAACCTTCATCTTCAACGCCGCAAGGATTCTGGCGTTGCATCCATCCACCAGCTCATATGAAGGAAGATGAGCAGCAAGAATGTAAAGGTTTCAAGTACATTGCAAAGATGACATTTTACGTGGCGCCCAATCCAGAAACCAAGCATTTTTATGTTTGTAAAAATAAAATATTTAGCGTAAACGAAGAAGGCGGAAGTAGTCTACAAAAAATGTTGCGAGAAAATAAAATTAATCTCCTCAACTGTGGCCCAGAAAATGAGAATGAACTATGTTTTTGTAATTCACCGACTTCCTCGTACTTTGGCCTAGTTATTCCCAACCCTCTTAAATCAAAGACTGAATGTTTTAACATGATTACGTATGAAAATAATAACTTTAAACTTGAGCAAGTCGCAGACTGTAAAGTGTCTGACCTTGCATATATTATATAATCCAGTTTTTCTCTCTCTCTCTCTCTCGTTCTCTCTGATGGTTACTATAAAAACAGCAAAAATGTTTATCAACGTTCACAGTAGCAGAATCATGGTGAAAACACCTGATGATGTGCAATTTAAAACTCCAATGGTCAATAAACGTGGAAATATCGAATTGGAAGTTAAGGATCCATTCATTGGAATTTATTATGATCTAGTGCTATCGACACCAGTAGACAATGATATTTTGAAAACTCTTAATGAATTATTGGATGAAATAAGGAATAGAAAAGATAAAGATCTATTAAAATCATCATTGTGCGGGGATTTAAAGCAGTTGAAAGACCGGTACAAAGAATATATCACTGTATGTGCACGTGGACACTGCGTTAGAATGCAGATGAAGGAAGACATGAAAAAATATTTCGTTTCAATAGAGAACTTTACCCAGCTTCAAAATTCACTCAATGACATTTCCGACCAAATGAAGAGTTATTTTGAAAATTCTACTCCAGTACATGTACAAATAACTGAAGAAAAGACTTTTGATCCGAAAAGAATCAAGATTGATATGGCTGCTGCTGGACCATCAACATCACAAGACATGGCTGAACTTCCAGAGATTAAATTACTACAAGCTAATCTTGTTTGTAATTCATCTGCTGCTGGACCATCATCAACACAACCGGAGCTTTCTTTCAATAATGCTCCATCGACATCACAAGACATGGCTAAACTTCTACAAGCTGATTTTGTTTGCAATTCATCTGCTGCTGGACCATCATCATCAACACAACCGGAGCTTTCTTTCAATAATGCTCCATCGACATCACAAGACATGGCAGAACTTCCAGAGATTAAAATACTACAAGCTGATTTTGTTTGTAATTCATCTGCTGCTGGACCATCATCATCAACACAACCGGAGCTTTCTTTCAATAATGTTACATCGACACATAACATGGCTGAACTTACAGAGATTGAAATAATAACTGTTGACGATAAATCTAGACCTATTTTCGATGAGATATCATTAGCATCCGATGATTCACTACCAGAGAATTTACCTGTTGATTTGACATCATCATCAACACTTTTATTCCAATCAGAGACTAATCAAGAGCTTACTGGTCCATCATCATCAGTAATTCATCATGAAGCTCCTGACCGAGATACTCCATTAGACTTATCAAGTGGGCCAGAAATTCCATCTCTATCAGAACAACATTTGCCAGTACTCTCTGGACTTACTGCGCCATCATCACCAGTAATGCATCATGAAGCTCCTGACCCAGATATTCCAATAGACTTATCAAGTGGGCCAGAAATTCCACCTCTATCAGAACAAAATTTGCCAGAACTCACTGCGGAAGATGTTAAAGACTTGGATTTGTTTATAAATAATATGCTTAATTCATCTATTCCTATATAAGGGGTAAGTGTTGATTATTTTATTTCATTTATATAAAAAGAGCGATGGATTCTGATGTTTTAGAGTGTAATGTATCTGCCACTGCCGAAGATTGGTCAGAAACTGATCTTGATTGGTGGGATAAGGCAACAGTAGCACCAGTAGCATCCACTTCCATGGAAGTTGAGATTGCAGAACCATCAGCTACAGTAGCAACATTTCCACCACCATCCTATGAAAATGGAAATTATCGCTATTCCCCAGAATTCAGATACGGGGCAGTTAGAGACTATTACTTTTACGTAGCTTTCGAGGAATTTATCGGAAATGTACAATATTGTCTCAATTTTGATGGAGAGATTGGAGCCAATGGCCGACTCGTTAGAAATAGAAATAATAATAGACTCGTTCCCGGAAATGTTGCTAGAAAATTGTACGATTTACGTATTCCTTGCGATGAACATTTCTGTTCAAAGACACTCGTTGAACTCGCGAGAGTATTTGATGATTATACGGTCATCAAGCTGAAAAAACCCCATCTCCAAGTCTCACCATTTACTGCGTACGGTTTGAAAACGTTTAATCAATTTCTAACCAATACAGTAGTTCCAATTTCCTCATCATGTGCATTTCGTGGAAAAATTCATTACTCTAGCTACCTCCCGCTACGTCGTCACCCCGATCATATTTCCCAAAATATCAGCTTCAACATGAATAATTCCATTTTAATGTAATTTTTCAACATTTTCCATTTGTTGCAGGAGAAACATATGGATCAGGACAAGGATTGATTAATTTTATAAACATTTTGTAAAAAAATAATAATATTTTGTAACGAAAAAAATATGGTGTTTTGAAAATAAATAAAAAATTTGTATATTAAAAAAAAAAAAAATCTAGTCAGTGTCTTAATTTTTTTGCGAGAAAATAAAAGAAAAAATGAATCTTTGCGCTTCTTGCTTTTTAGAAAATGAAAATATTGAATCGTCTATCCTTTCAAAAGATGCTCAGCAGCTTAATCACCAATTATGCCGACCAATATTATTGGAAAGTATAATTTCTTTTAATAAATATAATACGAAAAATGTATTATTGAGAATTTCCCCATTTGATACTTTTAAAATTATTTTAAAATATAAAAAAGCAAAAAATTTAAATACAAACATATTAAATAGATCTTTATCCCATTTGAATTATTCAACAACTGAAGAGCAAGAAGATGAAGATGAAAAGATTCTGGGGTTGGATAAATTAAATTTGAATCAATTAAAATTATACGAGGGAATTCAAAATTGTTCTATTCCTGAACTAATATTTTCCTATATTCAAGAAACGGCCATTTTAGAAAACGATGCCGTGAAAATTAGTAATTGGCTCAATATTATCTTATCCAAAAAAGTCATTCCAAGCAAAATTATTTTTTTTGATGTAGAAATTTATTTAAAAACAGTTGCGATACATTATCTCAATTTGGAGCGAGATCATCCAATCTTTGATTTTTTTTCCAATGAACCATTTCTTACGAAACGCGATCAAAGGTATTTGTATTTAAAAGGTAGACTTTTAGATTTTTTAGCCATAGATAGGGAAAATATTAGAATAGTATTTGATTTGGATAAAATTGGAGAATGCATTCAGTCTACACCTTTTTTGGAAAATTACATTATAAATTCTCTCGTAGCTGTAAATAATAGAATCTTTTTTACATTTTAAAAAGATTCCACGCTATTTATGTACGATAGCCCAATCATACCCGGAATAGTTAGTACCGGTAGAAAGAGTGCAGCCATTCTAAGCTTTTTCATGTACCCGTCACTTCCTAGCATATGAATTCGATTTGGTTCTTCGAGAGAAAAGTACTGGTGCAGCATTACACCGGTACAAATTAAAGTTAGTACTGCGAGAGCAATAGTTCCGATGGTATAATAGTCCATTACCTTTTTATTATAATCCTCAAAAATCACTCAATGATATTTTTCTCAATACGTTCCTAAATCTTGGATCGCCGTGTGAGAAAAATGCATCGTTATAGAGGAGCAAGCATAAAGAATGTCCGATGCAGTGACAAATTAAATTTACAAATCCCCATAAATTTGATCGTAAAACATCTTCTGGATTTCTAAAAGAACCACTATTCTCAGGGACGGCAGCAGAGGAGGCAACAACTTTTCCCGTGTAGGCGAATGATTGTCTACGCAATTCCATTTCTTTAAATCGAGACCAATGTGCTCGCTGTTCTTCCAACCTCTGATTATAAATGATGAATAATAATATAGGCATTTGAACAACATCACCGTTGTCACTGCCATCTCCACCGCCACCGCTGCTGCCACCAGTTTCAACAAAGATCGGTACGATCGTTTCACTCAGTGAATCGCAATGCTGAGCAATATTTGGCAATAGAGTAGCTTCCTCTCTTTGTAAAAACTGAATACGAATTTTTTTTGAATCAACTAGATTTTTAAAGTATGATTTCAATAGAAATTTATCAATATTTTTAAATACAATATTGAAAGCAGTACTTTCTGCTGGCGTTAGACTTTTCAGAGACTTGAAAAGATTAAACCAAGCTTCCCATAGTCCAGCGTTTGGTGAAGAGCCCAATTGTTCGGAAAATAATATTTCTTCCATGAGAATTCTCTTTTATTATCTCGACAGTAACCCAGATTTTCCTTCCTCTCAGGTAGTCGTATATAGGTAATACGCATTCCATTATTCAATCATTTTCAAAGATGAATTCGTTTGATTTAAAAGTTTTAGAGAGCCTAAACATGCTAGGATACAATTACGATCATATTATAGTTTCAGTTTTAAAATATTGCAAGCAATATTATCGAATAAACACAGTCACAATTTCCCTAACGCCGTGGTATGGAGATTTTTATGAAACGTACGAGAAAGCTATAATATTATGCGAAACTCTGTACGTATCATTAAATTTCACGCGACTAGTTTTGGAAAAGAGAAAAAAAACGCAGAAAGAACATATTCTAGTTCCATTTCTGTTTGGGACCGTGTTGCACTATCTCTTTGCAGAGAAACGTCATATTCACGTTACAATCGACGACTATGAATCGACATTGAATCAAATGAAGATTAAGAATGCAATGAATCAATTTATTCTCGATAATCTAGAAAATAGTATTCCAATGAGTGTTTTGATCAATGGCCATCGAAAAATCCTGCCCAACATGATAAATTTGGAATGCATTAAACCGCACGTGAGAAGGATTAATAAGCAACCGAATTTAAACTTGTACTATTTCTGCGATAGTAATTTTACATTTCGTGAGAGAACTGAAAATGTAAAAACTGAAATTCAAGTCTATTTTGAGCATGCCTTGTTTGAATTTCTTAAATCAACTACCGACGAGATATTCAACATTGAATCGTTGGGACAACGTTCCAACTGGGGATTTGGAAGAATTATCCAGAAAATTATCCTTCGATACATGAAAATTGATGAAAAACCTATCCCGGCACCCAAGAAAAAAACCGAGAAACAAAAATTTATGGCCTATATTAAAAAATTATATTCTAGTGGTCAGTTTGATGAGATTCTGTCTCAGACATCCAAATTTGACATCAACAGAGACGAAAAGTATACGGATAGAAATTTTGGTGCTTCGATTCAATGCACCGCACAAGATGATGTCAGTGGAAGTATAGCATTCACGTATTCGAAAAAGAGTTCTCGCTACATTGAAACAAATGCATTGAATATATTATCGGGTGTCCTGAGTCCATTGGAAGTAACAAAAATAGTTTCAAACCGGGCTCGTCAGGATGCACAAAGAATGCTGTTTAATGCAGAAATTGGCTACCTCTGCGTCTGTTATACACCGAGTTCGGAGAAGACGGGACGGACGACTGCTCTCGCCCAAGCTGTGGTTATTTCCGACTTGCCGAGTATCCAAGAAATGATTGCTATCAAGAATACAATCAATTTATTTGTTAATCTGCAAGAACCTGGAAATGATATTTTCGTATGCTTCAATTATACTCCGCTCGGCATCATACGAGGCGATGTTGATGTAATTTACGCCATGATTTGGGAATATTTCCATACCAATTTTAAATTTGTAGAAATATTAAGATACGGCCGGCGGATACTAACTATAAACCTCTTTCCACATCTTTACTTTAAACCGACAACATCGGGTCATTATTTTTCAGTTATTGAGAATTTTCAAAATGAATCAGTCGAAGGCTTGTATATTTTTTCTTTATTCTGTCGCGTCCAGCTCGGTCCAAGCCATTGTGCCGCGAGTAAGACATGCCAGGCTGTAACGACTCTCAGGCAGTTTGCAGGAGAGCCATTTCTAAATCCAAACTATGTTACGTGTAATAAAACTGTTCATTTAATCAAACCCGAAACTGAAATCTATCTCAGGAATCCAGGTATTTTCAAACACGTTGGAGTAAATGCTCTCGTGGCCTACACTAGCCTAGCTGGGAAAGCTCAATTGGAAGGAATCTGTCTGAGACGGCAATCGGTCGAATCGGGACTCTTTTCCTACGTAAAAACAGATTATTTGAAACTATCAATTCAGACGCTAAAAGGTTCACATATTCTACCTCATCATACGGATCACGTTACTGAAGGCAGTATTCTCTTTAGTGCACAGAATGTTGTAAGAACATTAATCTATTCAAACGAGATTAAATGCAAAACACAATCTTCTTTGACTGTATTTGTTTTCGATCCTAAAATTCCTGGACCTTATAAAGTTGAAACTTTTAAAGTGGTTGAAAAAGATGATGCGAATTATACGAGACATTATTTGCGATTAGTTCTCAGTCAAGAATGTCAACCAAAAATAGGATCGAAATTATCAAATTCGTTTAATCAGAAAGGAATCGTGGTAGCCATACTTGAAGATTCTGAAATTCCATTCATCCCAGGTCTTGATCGCTATCCCGATCTTTTCATCTCCCCGGCATTCTTACGAAGGCAGACATTTTCGATGGTTATGGAAACTATTCTAACTACACTCGTAGATAAAAGAGTTTTTGAAAAGCAAGATTTTGAGAGTCTTCCTTACTTGGAAAATTCATTCAACTACTACAATACTGAATCGGAAATTGTTCGACTGCTTCAACTAGGCTCAATCTATTGCGATCATCTTGCAACAATGAATGGAAAAATTATACAAAATAAAATTGCAACGGGCTATTCACTGTACTCGATAGTCAATCATTTGGCCGATGATAAAATCTACTATTGCGGAGAAAAACAAAATAATATGGTGGATATTATTACTCATCAACCATTAACTGGAAAATTTGGCTACTCGGCACAAAGACTAGGTTTAATGGAAGTCGGGCTGTGTATAGCGAAAGGATGCAACGAACTATTACGGCATTTTACCTGCGATAGATCTGATGGTCGAACCTATTCCCTATGCAAGAAGGAAGGCTGTGTCCATTGTTTGGACGATAAATCACATTCCAATAATGAAAAGATGATTCTAAGAAACTGGCCAGGATCTATTCATCGCCTATTTTTAGATTTGGCAATTTTTCAAATTGGCGTGTCTGTTCAAGAAGAAGAACGAAACGAAAAAGAATGAAGAATGATTCTAAACATCATCTATTACGCAGCCTACTTTATTCTATTCGTATATTTTCTAGTTAAAATTAATCAAATAAAACCATTGGATCAACAAGTACTCGAGAAAGCGCACGAGTACTTGCTGAATTCGAAAAAAAATCTCGAGAACTGTGAAAAAACTAAATTGGAATCAGATTCTATCGATGCTCATTCAAGACTGACATTGGATCAATTACAAAACTTGTTGGATTTGGAAGAAAAATTACAAGAATGTCAAGCACAGCTTGCATTGGCTAAGGCGGAGGCAGCTGCGCCTTGATGAGTGGAGTAAACTGGTTCAGTTTCATTTCTGAAGCCAATAGATTCTGTTTCGATTTTTCATAAAAGATCTTTGCACTTTTTAATTCTTCAATGGCTCGTTGAAGAACCTTTTCGCACGTGGCGATTGTAGATTTTTGAGATACATTATCTACTTGAATTTTAATAAAATCAACGAGTGAGATATGATAATTATTATGCAATATATAAATTATTACACCGATACCGATTGCGAATATTAAAAACCACATTTTTATTTCTTTTATATCAAAGTGTTTTTCCATTCAGTATACAATTTCTTTGCATCCGAATCGAATAGGTAGCCGACCGATTGGACACCATCAATTCCACTAATTGCAATACC
>JAQGBM010000776.1:0-12327 GCA_034698405.1 Symphylella vulgaris | reverse complement strand
GTCTTTTAAAAGATGAACTTCATTATTCGTAAGCGTCTCCAAAATTAGTCAAATGAGATAAAAATTCATATAGTAGATTATTTATAAAAACAATAATATATTAATTATCATTCTGACGCTTACTTAAACTTACTTTAAATTTTCGTTGTTTTTCATGTGGCCTACTAAATTATGGCCCATTTCACCGTTCAGGCTATGAAATACTATAACTATAGCAAGTAAAGTTTTAGACTAACGTGGAAGGTTGCGCATACCTGTAGTAGATTCAGCGCCCTAAAAAAGCACGTCACTCCCGAGCTTTAGATTCGTTCACATGCACGATTTTGTGTCCTCGGCTTCGCCCGTCATTATTATTTCATAATTCGTATTGGTACCTTGCATGAGTAGAATAGGTGATAGATTCATGAAAGTCATGTTATTCTCGTGATTGTCCAGGGAAGATACAGTTATCATTGTTGCCAAGAAGATTGTTGTAGTTATGACAAACCACAACCACGCCTGTATTGGTATTATAAAAATTATAAAATCAATGAAACTGAACTAATATCTCGTAAAGGGGTATCCTTCGTTCTGGGCACACCATGATTTGTCGTATCTTGTGCCCAGAGGCGGACTGGCCCGGCGGGAGACCGGGAGATTTCCTGGTGGGCCCGTCCAAAAGGCCGAGTGGGCCGGTCGAACCAGCCGAATGTAATTTTTATTTTTTAAGTTTAATAAAATTTTCGCCTTCGGCGGCCCATGAGTTCATTTCAATGATCAAAAATGGGGTGAAATGGCCCATAATTTAGTAGGCCACATGAAAAACAACGAAAATTTAAAGTAAGTTTAAGTTACTATTTAAAGACATTGTATCTGTTTTTCAGAACTCGACTTGTCCATTCTATTTGAGGGGTCATAGGTTAGGACTAGGAAGAATGGATCCATTCTTGGCACGAGTAACATGCTCGTTCTCTGCCTGCAGCTGTTAGAAAACGAGTATGTTACTCATACCTATGACCCCCCAAATAGAATTTACAAGTCGAGTTCGCGTCGCGAATTGAAAAACAGATACAATGTCTTTAAAGACCCCAAAAAATTCGCCTCCGGCGGACATGAATACGAAAAAAAAAAAGTTCGTGGATGAGGGGAAGTGGAAATTTGCAGCCTCCCTCCCCCCAAGATGGGCCGGTCTAAATAAATAATTTTCCGGATGGTGGGGCATAGCCACTACTGCGTGTGCCATGGTGATGAACTGATGATGGTGTGCCCGGAACAAAAGAAAACCCTTGTATAAGTTATAAGAAGCATCTGTCTTTCACGGGAAACATAAAACTGCGCAGCTGGTCGAAGGCCAGAGATTAAAAATTTCAATTATAGGCTACTTACCATTTTTTCGTAAGGCATTGAGATTGTAAAGTATGGGTCGAGCGGTCTGGGTTTTCTCGACACAATCACCTCGGAATCCATGTCGTATATCTTGCTTAAAGTAAAATCCAAGTATTTGTCGAATATCAATCTTGCGGGTCCGTAAAGATCCAGGTAACGTTCCTGTAATATAGACAAAATAATATTTAAAAGTTGGATTTGGGTAATAAAGAATAGGCGGTTTTTATATAAATTAAATGTAAATGTAGCCAAATTATTAATTTGACGTAATTGGCTCAAAATTGCAAATGAGCTGCATCTAAAGTAAGTCAAAATACAGTAAAAACCACAAAAACCATGTTCATTAATTAAATGCAGAAAATAGAATAAATGATTAAGAATTCTTAACATTTCACGCGCTACATTTTTGCTACATCATTAATTCATTATTTAAGGACTGCACAAACTTTCTACGTAGCAAAAAAATGTAGCATGTAAAATGTAAAAGATTTTTTAAAATTATTTATTCTATATTTTCTGCATTAATGAACATGTTTTTTGTGGTTTTTCTGTATTTTGACTTACTTTAGATGCAGCTCATTTGCAATTTTGAGCCAATCACGTCAAATTATTAATTTGGCTACATTAACATTTATTTCATGCACAAAGTGCCTAATAACTTATGAGTTATTTATATCGGGAAGAAATGTAAAGTTTTAACCTATATTCCAGAAGTTACATATAAAATTTCTAAAAATTCTAACTGACTATTTTGGGAGGTTATTCCTTATATTCCATAACTTACATCAATCACATCATTAACCGTATTATAGTCGAAACACCTTTGAAAGATAATAAAGAAATATATTTAATTTAATACCCTACCGCTCATTAATTTCAATTCACCAAGATATTTTGGTTTATTGAAGAGACATAAGAGTGTGAATGGTAATTACCATATACAGTTCGGATATTTTTAAGCCCTCACCCAACGAAGTTGATAGGGAGCGGGCTTAATATGTTTTCGATTTGTGCGTCTTTGTGTCTGGATCTCGAATTTTTAACGGTCTTACAGATTTTCTTGAAATTTGGCACATAAGTATGTTATAGCTATACCGCGGCCCACAGGAGTAGCAAGCAAGGTTCCTAGCTATAGTCCTCGTAGCCCTTTTACTCAAACCACACGTCTAATATCGACAGCCATTTTGATATATTGGTTATCTATGAGGTCATTCCTATTTTCAGCGCTGACTACTGTTCTGAGAAAATACATGCTTATTATTGGTCAATAAGCGGTAAAAGTATGCTTTAGTAGTCGCGGTATTTTTCCCCATAGACCTTAACCATCTTTGACCGATGTTTTTGATTCATTTTCCTTCATGACGTCACTAGATGATGGTGAAATGGTCATAGATGATCTTGGATCCCTTGACGTCACATCAACAACATTGTTGTTTCCTGGACGACGGCGATAATAATCGATGCTAATCGATGATATTAATCGAGATTTTCTGAAGTTGTTGTTGACGTTGTTTTGTAATTGTATTTTGGTCTCTTTCCGTCGTTCCTTGATCTTTTTGAACGTCTTTGCGATATAATCGATAAAAGTATCGATACTAGCAAATATCGAGAATCCATAGATGATACCGGAAATACCAGCCAATTCGGAAATCACGACGAAAAGAGAATCATTCCAGACTTCGGTTCGGACTTTGATTTCTTTATTATTAAACTATAATTCAAAAAGTTAATTTGAATAATACTATGAGTATATCCCCCTCCTGAGTGATCAACTTCCATAAGGTTATTCAGTTCAGACCTACCGAGCAGTTTTTATTGTCCAGTTCGTGAACCAGATGGCGGCACTGTATTTTTTCCCTCATCCCTACGTGTGATGCCCGCTAGCCAGCAGCTCACACCACCACTTCCTTCTCTTTCTCTCGTAGCCTAGCCTATCGCAGCACGAGACAGTTGAGAGAGGGAAGGGGGTGCTGCTGGCTAGCGGTTCCCTCATCTCTCTCGTGCACGGTTACAAAACACAATTCAGCTACATCTATCGGATACAAACCACACTAAAAATAGCTCGTTAGGTCTGGGTCCCAGTTAATTACTCAGGAGGGGGATATACTCATGTTTTTACGTTAAAGACTGAAAAAACTTTTCCAATGGTGTAAGAATTATGAAAATCCTGTGAGATGTTTACATTTCAAAGTTTAAAAATACAATGGTTTTGAATGCATTCAGTAGTTGACCATATATTCAGTGGTTGACCATTGTATTTTCTAACTTTAAAATGTCTCAACTAAAGAATGCATTTTCATAAATTCTTACATGTTTGGAATAAATTGGAAAGGGTTTTTTATCTTTCTTTAACGTAATATTAATCCAGAATGAAGGCGGAGATCTTTAAGAAAAACTTGACTGATAATCATAATAAACTTAACTTACTCGTTTAACAGGATAGTGCCAATAAGTTCTTACGAAGAACGTAAGTTATTGAGAAAGATTAATTATGCTCTACACAAATACGAAAGCTCTAACGAAAACCACAAGACTCCGGAATATTTCGAAGCCAAGAGGTTACGAAGAAAGCTCATAGTTCGACAGGTATAAACAAACAAAATTATGCTTGACTTGATTATTTATAACAAAATTTTGTTGTCCAGAAAAACCTCAATTTTAGGGACCGAAATATTCTCCGTAATGCAGGAAATATTCTTTTTTTAGACGCTAAAAAACACGGGAAAAAAACCGGGGACCCAAAATTGAGGTTTTACTGTAGTTAGGAATAAAAAGTAATGTGTTTCGCTTTCGTACTCTTGACTGGTAGGCTATTTCTTCCAGGCGAAAAGAGAAGCCAACATACCGTTATTCGATTTAGAACAAGAGATTGAAAAGTGTAGAGGAATTGAACAATCATCTCCCATTGAGGTAATGATAAAAATCGCTATTTTAGGTTATTCTGAAATTAAATAAATTGTTAATTTAGGACAAAAAAGAGAACACTGAACCTCTGCAGTTACTAGCCACTAGTGATAAGAGGATATTGGACAGATATGTTGTAAGTTGATTTTAATGTGAATTAGGATTTAATACATTTTGGATTGCAAGGATATTGGTTTATTCATTATTCGGATCAATAACGATTTTATAATTTACAGAAAGCAAGTCAAGGGAATGTAATTAAAAGTTCAGAAACGTCATTTCTCACCAAATTGATGGGTTCCAGTGAATACTCTATCTACACTCCCATAGTTAGTCCTTACACTTTAAGGTAAAATTTTATTTTCGTGGCTATATTTCCAAGACTAGATTCTAGAAGTACGAGTAACCTTATATTTCAGGGTGTTAAAACCTTTTATCTGGCGAGATTACGACACTGTACCTCCTAAGCTTCAAATTCTACAGGATATCACTGCTTATCCGCATAGGTTTGTTACATAAAGTATTTTCATTGGGATGTTGGGCAGAATATGACTTTAGTCTCGCAGGTATTTTTTCCCATACATTTAAACAATGTTTTAAACATGTTTTTTAATGGTTTTTAACATGTTAAATATGAAAAAATAATTAACATGTTAAAAAACATGTTGAAAACCATTATAAAACATTGTTAAATTATATGGGGAAAAAACCTGCGAGACTAAAACAAAAGTCAATGACTTTTGTTGACTTTCAACATCTGCCGGATGTTGAAAGTCCGAAATTTAACTGGTCGCCAAATACCCCTTAAATTTTGGAATTTTAATATTTTAAGTTTGGGGACAAAATACCGGGGTAGAAATAAAATCAGAATACAGTATCGAATTTTTTTATTTAATTATTCTATTTCGATATTATACGTAGCATCGAAAAAAGAAAGAAAGTGTATTTTATAATTCGAGTCGAACTTAAAGTTATTCGGGGCTGTTCCTGTAACCGCTATGTTGATTTATTATAGGAATGATTCCAGTTGGAAGTCAAAACGACCAGATCCAATAAGTTATTCCTACGTAAGAATGGAGCATATTCCAGCCATAAATACACTGTGTCAGCAATTTTTCTGGCCAAATATTGATAGTAAGTAGAAAGATCCAAATAAATAATAATTATTAATAATAAATAAAGTAAAAATATTAATTTCGTGTCTTTTGTAGTGTGTGAAAGCTTGACTTATCCAGATTTCACCTGTGTTGCTTTATATAAGTAAGTTAAAGAAACCTTGCTTTTAAGTCCATGCGGAATACCCACAACGAAATTTGGGTCATTTTCTGTGCGTGACCGCACTTTTTACAAGCTATGGAATTTAATAAAAAATATACCTTAGGAAAGCTCTGTTATTCTAACTTGTAGGGATCGGTAAATTTCATATTTTCTTAAAATGTATTTTACTATTTTTAAATAAGCATGGTATTTTTTAAAAATTATTTTAAAGTATTAAAATACATTTTAAGAAAATATGAAGTTTACCGATCCCTACAAGTTAGAATAACTTAACCTAAGGAATATTTTTTATTAAATTCCATAGCTTGTAAAAAGTGTTGTCACGCACAGAAAAAATGACCCGTTGTGGGTATTCCGAATGGACTTAAGATTAAATTAAAATATAACTTAATATCTTTAATATAAAAAAATATTTTACAGGAAACTTGTAATAGGATTTGCTTTTATGCTTCCCGATGTCAAGTACAACGAATCTTACATTACCTTTATGTTTACACATCCTGATTGGAGGAGAGCAGGAATAGCTACATTTATGATGTACCATCTCATACAGGTATGTATTAAATATTGTATTCGTATGACCCATATTCCTCAAATATTTTACCTTGCAGACTTGTATGGGAAAAGATATAACCTTACACTGTTCGCAAGGAAGCAACGCACTAGTTCTCTATCAGAAGTTTGGGTTTAAAATCGAAGAATTTATTCCGGATTTCTACGACAAATACTACCCCGAAGATTCGAAAGAAAGCAAACACGCTGTATTTCTTCGACTTTCGAGATGATAAAAACATTTAAAATATTAATGTTATTGTAATGAAATAATGGTACGCTTATCTAAAATAAAATGTTATGAAACAAATTTTTATTATTATTATTTTGATTCTCATTTCCTTGATTTGTATTTCGCCTTTGAATTTTTTTTGTGAAAAAAACAAAGGCTATTATAATAATTATATCTAGCCTTTGCACTTTTTTTGACGAAAAACACAAAGGCTGAAAGCAAATCGTGAGTGCGTGACTGTGACTAGCTATCGTGCGTGATTCGTGAATACCAAAAGCAGCTCTCCTGACCGTGAATGACGTGAGCGAAAAACGCCTTTGCACTTTTTTTTTACATAAAACACAACTAGGCTATTCGGAACTAACTCGTAAGTTACTACCATCGTTTGAATATGGGCTGTATATGGGCCTATTGAGCATATGCCAAAATGTATGTTCTAACGAAGAGGCGTATTCCCATTGAATTAGTATGGTACGTATATGCCCCTTCGTGAGATCACGAATAGAACAAAATCTGCTTTACGCCACAGTAGTGCATCTTCGTTACGGGTTTACCCCAGAATCCCGACAGATGAAAATCCCGAATGCTGCTTGCAGCAATCGACCTGACGGGATTCTAAATATTATTCGAAGTACCTTGGGGATTCTGGACTTTCGGGATTCTAGGCTGTCGGGATATTGGGGTAAACCTCCTCGTTACTATTGCAGATAGATACGCCTGTACGTTAGATGAAAAGAGCCCAATGAGATCATTCTGGCAATATAAATAACTCAAAACAAAACCGGAAAAAAATCGGGATACGCCCCTTCGTTAGATGACTGACGAACTGTTAACACAAAATCTTTGCATTTAGCCTTTGCAATTTTTTTTCATGAATAACAGAAAGACTTGTCAGTCTTTGCACTAATAACGTCTAGTTATTTGGAATTTATGACATTATGTAAATGAATACTAATTTAAATTAAATACGAACAAATGTATGTAAGTTTTTAAAAAGGCTGGTTTATTTGTAACGTTGTATATTACAATTAAATTACATTAATACACAAAAACAAGAATTTAGCTGTTGGTTAATTGTTTGAGGTACAAACAACCATCTACAAATAATAATCTTTATTATTATTATACTATTTTTTTTTTTACAATTTTAATATAACTATTAATGTTAATATTTCTGTGCCGCTTCATTCATGAGTTTATTACAATTATTATAGACTAATAAACATGCAATAGTCGGCTTAAAATTAATTTGCTGTAAAGCAATTATTATTGTCTGACAAATAATTAACCGAAAATTTACTTATAAAATCGGTGAATTAAAAATTGGCAGTTTACTTAGGTTATGTTAACAACGGTATCCTTAAAGTATGGAAAGTATTGGGGGTCTTTTCTCAAAAATTTCCGATTTCAACTTTTTACCAACCCGTACTAAAATAATATTGTAGGAAGTATTTTTAAAAGCCGTCTTTTTAGTTTAAATAATAATTATTATTCATCCTTGATATTGGTGTACAGAAATTCTTTATTCATGGTGCCCAAAAAGTTGAATTTTACTAAATGACAGCCACGCACAATCGGCTAGAGAAAAATTAAATGTGGACATTTTTGAGAAAAAGACCGAAGTATTGAAAATAGTTTTTCTTTAATGTAAATTGCTGTTTTTTTTGGTCACAAACTTAATCGAACTTTTATCTTTTTTTATGAAATGTAAGTTACCTGATAAATAATGCAAATTAGTTATTACCAACTAAACTAAAACCAAATGAAAATATATTGAAACATTAATAAAATATGTGTTTTTAAAACTAAAGAAAAAAGTTCTGAAAATATAAACTCATAACTTTATAAAACAAGTGACTCATTAGCCTAATAGTGTAATTAAGTGCATTTTCTTCTAGAACCAATAAAATTAAATAATTATAATAAATGGCAGTGTTTAATACTGTATAATATTATACTATTTTATGCAAAACTTACGGAATTATAATGATCATCTATTGCTAACTTGCATCAAAATCCATTTGTATTAATAGTTTGAATCATTTAAAATGGTTTATAATTCCGCCAGTTTTCCATTTAAATTGACACCATAATAACTGTATCAGTTAATTAATTAATTAAAGCAATGAGAAATTCATTCTTTAAAATCACGAAATGTCCAGTTTTATTGAGCGGGTTTGAGGTTGTTAAACTGTATTGTTCCTGGCTATTTTCTACTGCATTGCAGTGTAAGATTAATAAAACAATAACGTATTCAAAAATGTAGAAAATTTGTTTTGCAGTAAGAAAACAGACTTATGTCAATAATTCATTTTTGAGTAAAGCGTTATTTTTTTTCGGAGAACACATTAGGATTAATAATTATTACGGTACATTCTATTTATAACCTTAGATACGGGTTATACAGTCTACTAAAGAATAGAAAATTCACAACATACAATAAAATAAGAAACTGGTTGAAGACAGGAAAGCTGTGACTGTAAGGCGGACCAGAAAAATATGAAACTTGTAAAGTATCCTAATTATTACGATAAATTAAATCTTGAGTTTGTAAAAAAAAAAATTTACGCATAAATTATTATTTTTAATACCAAACTTGGACAAAACGTAAACAAAATTCTGCAAAATTTGGGCTAAGTTTACCTACAACAGGAATACTAAAGCATACCGTAAATACTTTACAAGTTTACTAACTTAGAACTAATTTTACTCGACTGGACAGGACAGTACACCTTGTTAAAGCAGTGCTATTTTAGTACACCGTTTATTTAAAAGAAAATGAATTTAGATTAATACTTTTAAGAAGTATTTTTAGCTGTTACGGCATGAGGTAAATAGTATCTAAATTTTACACGTAGGAAAATGTTAAATAAATTATGATCAAATATGTACACGAAATATTTACGTAACAGCCTAAAATAGTGCTATGCCCTATAACATATTATTTTACTATGTTACCAGTTAACCTGGACAAAAACATACTTCAAAAACCAACAAGCAATAGAGGATTTTTCCATATATACATAAAGATTTATATTTTTTTAAGGAATAAAATTTTCAACTTTTATTTTTTCATGATAAAGAATCTTTCACCGATGTACAGCCGACAAATATAGGTTTTTTATATTTTTTTAAATTACAGCACGACAGAGCCATACTATCTTATGCAGAAAAAAATTTTACTGAAGAGATCTATTTATACATATCAACTTAATATTTACGCGAGTATGATTAACTTAAAATTGGGACAAAATTATAATGCTGGCAGTGAACAATTACAGGAGCAAATAAAATCTGAACATCATTTCGAGTTGTAGCTCTATCCTTTCACTTTATCACAGCTCATGGCAGTGTGTTAAACCTACCCGGGCATTGCCTAACCATTAAAAATATGAGTAGGTCTTTCATTCGCAATACCCATATCTTTCCTAATACTTTATACAACCTTTTAGGGTTTTAAAATATTATTTTCTAGGGTTCAGAATTAAATACCCCCTTTTCTAATATAAATTATATAATATGTACACAATTAGCTGGTAGAATAAATTCAAAACCATATTTATTTGGCTCAAGTTTGTTATCATTATTGTACGTTCTATAGCCGAAATAATTATTTTACTTATTTACAAGATTTGTAGTTGCCTCTAAAATGTGGGATTAATGGACCCATACTCAGTATTGTGGGCAAGCTAAGTTTATTCTACGGTTAAATAAGTTACGATTTTGTTTAAATTATCGGTAAAATATGTAAAATCTACATCTAAGATGTTAAAATGCAGAACTAAACCTTTGGTATCTGTGAGGACCAGTTTAATGCCCTTGCTAACATCGTGAATGTTATTTTTAAAATAAAAATGACAATAGTGCACTGCTAATTCTCGTGGAAAAATACATTTTTTAAAAGCTTGGTTTTAATAATAATTATTATTGTACTATAAGACCATTATTGTGTACATTCTAAAAATTTACATTTAATAAATATAATTGCACGAATATTATCTTAGTTATTTTGTACCAGTTTTCGACACCTTTCGTATCACCATTCTTAAAAATAATTACTATTCATTTGAAAATTAGTTTAAAATTCCTTGCGTCGTATTCCAGTCGGCAGTGATTAAGTCATTTTGGATTTTCTTTTCTGGCAGTGCTCGTTGATACCTATTTTAAATAGTTCTTACATCATGTATTGATGTTGCCCTACAAAAAAAAAAAAATAAAATAGTACCTTGTAAACTACGTTATTCCAACTTAGAATGACTAGGTATAACAGTTAAAATATAAAGAGCCAGCCAGATTTTTAAGTAAGGTACACTTTATTTTTCGTAAGCACAAAGTTCACAATATTATATTGTAATAAAAAAAAAAAAAATAATGCAAAGCGTAAAGACTATTATTTTACAAACGTGCTACTAGTTTAAGCAATAAATAATGAAAACACCAAAGCCAAAGCCAAAAAAAAAAAACCAATTACACTTCATGCATATTGAACAGCATATATTATCAAATACTATTTCGGCAAACCCAAGCAAAGGACAGTGTACACCTTAGTTCCGTGACCAGAAATTGTCGCCTTACCTGGTCTGATCATCTTAGGTGGTTGCATGGGGACCCGGGGATAGTCCATATTATGGTTCATGACGGGATATCGGCCCCGATGGTCCATTTCCATAGGCTGCTGTCTCTGAGGAGGCATCATGGGACGAGAAAGTGGTCCATTCATGTTCATCAGTCGATTGTTGTGGACTGGTCTAATATTGTTATTTCCGTTACTATGAGGCGACATATTCGAGTGATTTTGAAGTGACTGATTTTGTTGCATCATTTTGGGATGTCCATGAGGTTGGGGATTTTGCGACATCGAGGGACTAGATCCCTTAGAGTTCCCGTAAGGAGAGAGTAGATTAGGATTGTGCTGCATTTGCATCATGGAACCCCCTTGCATTGTGTGGATTGATAAGGGGTTCATCATGTATCCCTGTTGCATCATATTTTGGGGATTTCCCCCATTTTGCTGATTGCTAGGGACACCATTCATTTGAACCTGATTGGTCCCTCGATTCATTGAGACCACCTGATTAGCTTGCATTGCCATGCTGTTTCCGTGTTGTTGCCTCATTGGGTGGTGGTGTTGTTGCATGACGTTGCCACTTTGTTGCGGCAACATTCGTTGCTGTTGATTTTGAGGTTGCTGCTTGGCAATCTGATGAGGTTGTTGGGAAATCATTGTTGGGGTTGTTTGGTGATGAGGTTGTTGGATTATTTGATGAGGTTGTTGGGCAATCTGATGGGACTGTTGGGCTATTTGATGAGGTTGTTGGGAATTCTGATGAGGTTGTTGGGCATTCTGATGAGGTTGTTGGGCTATTTGATGAGGTTGTTGGGCCATCTGATGGGACTGTTGGGCAATCTGATGGGACTGTTGACCAATCTGATGTATTTGGTGAGGTTGTTGGGCAATCTGATGGGACTGTTGCTGGGCCATTTGATGAGGTTGTTGGGCAATCTGATGGGACTGTTGTTGGGCCATTTGATGAGGTTGCTGGGCAATTTGATGGGACTGTTGTTGGGCCATTTGATGAGGTTGCTGGGCAATCTGATGGGGTTGTTGGGCAATCATGGTTGCAGGTGTTTGGTGATGAGTTTGCTGTTGCATCATGGGTCTATGGGGTGGTAGGGGCACCATGGTCCTAGGGGGTGCTTGGGGTCGCATATGCAGGGGCGGAACCAAAACATCCGGCATCGGGGTTGCGGCCCTCTGCATGTTGTAGTTAGGAGGCGGCACCGACAAATTAGGCATCATGGCCATCATCCCGGGCACCGTTTGGGCAACGTGAGGAGGAGGCATCATGGGAACCATCATTGGTATTATGGGTACCATTATGGCTTGCTGTGGCTGCGGGGTTGTGGCCATTTGAACGTTCGAACTAGGGGTTACGTTTGAAGTAGTGGATGTACTATTTGCAGTTGATGTTACCGAAGTTTTACCCCAATCTCGG
>JAQGBM010000775.1:0-12329 GCA_034698405.1 Symphylella vulgaris | reverse complement strand
GAGGTCAATTAAAAAAAAAAAAAAAAAAAAAGATATGCATTTAACTTCCGGTCTCTTACGTCACTACCGGTGGGACAAAATTGGAAATGGAACACTATTTAATCCTAAGTTATTTTCCCTCATTGATACGATATATTTTAATGGCGGGGTCAGGATTATTCTAAACAGCGCCTACTAATTTTATGCTAATTACTTTTGATCCTTATTACTTTACCCTCATGCACTCCTTTTATACTAAATCTCGTTTAACTTACAATATAACGAAATAGAACCAAAACAAAATGAAACGTAGGTTAAAAACTTACTGTATAATTAAAAGCGAACGTCCAACGCTTTAATTATACAGTGTTATACTTTAAAAGAAATCTTATTATAAAATATCCTTTCACCTACAACATATTATATCATGGATTTCTTACATAAAATATAAAGTAAGAAAAAATATAGGACAAATCACATCCAAACATTGCGAAACATGTAAGAGCTGCTGAAGAATGGACTGAATAACATAATATAAACTGTTCTTTATTCTTGTTAAAGCAGCACAGGCGGTGAGTATTGAAAATGTGTAACAATCTAATAAACTTTAAAACATGAAGTACCGGTATAAAAAAATGTGTTTCAATTTAATGTTTAAAATGTTTTTGTGTGATCATTTTAATAATATTAATATTAAATTATTGATTACATGACCTATAAAATATTGATGTATATAATGAAAGATCGTTTATAAATTAGATATACATAATAGTTGCCTATTTTATGATGAATACTATAACTTGTTTTGTTTATTAAGTTGTTATACCGGGGTAGGTCTAGAGTAAGTTATTAACTGAATGGGAGACTTCGCCGATGGCGGTTTTTTCCCAGATTAATTAATTGGTTACTTATAACTTATGAAGGATTTTAATAATTGAAATTTATTCAATATTTTGAATATATTAACTTAACTTTTTTAAATTTAAACTGATATTTATTAAGTTGTTATAGGATTATAGGTCTAGAGTAAGTTATTAACTGAGAGAATGAATATAAACTTAACTTTTTTCGAATTTAAAGTGATGATATTATTCCCAGGAAACTGCTAAGCTAATCAAATATGTGGTTAAATTAACCTCGTAGAGTGATAAATACTTCGCACCCCTGTAAAATCCGCTTTTAATCAGGTAAAATCTAGCGGATTTTATTTATTTATTTAATGTTTATTTACCCTCCCTTCGTTACGGGAGCTTACAAAAAAAAATAGTCACACTTTCATTTTCAGTCAAGTTATTATATATACAATTTGTTCATTGTTATGACTAAGGTTATGTCGCTTGATTAAAATAATGTCTATAGTAAAAAATTTATAAAGTAAAATAAACATTTACATTCTTTATAGTTGTCTGTTTTCATGCTAAAACTTACACCTTATGATTATTAATAATAAAATCTAGCCGTTTAAGGTTAGAAAAAAATAAAAATAAAATACAAGGTATAAAATGTATCCTTACTCCTACATTCATAAGTAGCTTCCCAAAAAGCCTAAAATTCAGTTTATCACTGGTTTATCTTAAAACACTTTTCCTTCCCCTCTTTCTCTCTCCTCTCTCTTTCTTTTCTTAAAAGAAAAGAAAAAAATATAAATAGATAGAAAAATAAAAGAATAAAAAGTTTGCTCAGCACCATACGGAAAACAGACCCAGGGTATCGTATCGTAGCCTACTTCTAAACAAGACTAGTTTTCTCCTTTTTGGATGGATTTGTGCCACTCAAGTAAAATGCTTTTGCTTATTTCTATTGTTTCTT
The DNA here is from genome assembly GCA_034698405.1 of Symphylella vulgaris. Lineage (NCBI taxonomy): Eukaryota > Metazoa > Arthropoda > Symphyla > Scolopendrellidae > Symphylella > Symphylella vulgaris. The sequence continues at coordinate 10,541 of JAQGBM010000775.1, read as the reverse complement.
TCCTCGGGCTGTTGTGGTTTGTCTCGAAACCTAATCGGAAAGCTAGCTCTTCTGTCTTGTCTTGTGTGTGGGTCTCCTCTTTGTAACCCCCTCGGATTTTTTCGAAATGTGGGCATTCCATCATGATGTGCATCATGTTTTCTACTTTCTCTCCGCAGGTTCTGCACAAAATATTATCTTCCTCTCTCTCAAAGTGTCTGATTCTTTCTAGTGTTGGTAAGGATCCTGTCCGGGCCTTTGCAAGGAGTGTACTACCTAATGTGTTGTCATAGAAAATTTCCTCGTGGTATTTCTCTTTCTTGTAGTGAACCAGCGTTGTCTTTCCGTTTATCTCTTCCCTCCAGTCTCTCTGCGCCTTCTCGTCCACCTGCTTCTTCGTCCATTTTTGCGCCTGGATGTTGTTCCCTGGTCTGTCTTGTACGGAGTTAATATAATCTGCCCTAAGTCTATTCACTCTATTACTCCATCTGGTAGGGTGTGGTCCGTTTATTGCTCTGTAAACCTTGTTGACTATTGAATCTTTCCTTGCCATCATCAGGTGCACTTCGTAACTCAGCTTCGATTTGGCTTCTCTGGTAACAAAAGAGGACCATCCCATTTCGCCTCTCAATGCTGCATTGGATGTGTAGTTAGGGACCTGGAGTATCGTTCTCGCTACTTGGTTTTGTGTCGTATCCAGCCCTTGTAGAGTTTCAGAGTCGTATATTACTACAGCCGAAGCATATAGTATGGCCGGGACAGCGACTGATTTCCATAGGCTTCTGCCTACTACGTAACGATTGTAGGACTGTTTCGCTTTTCCGGTAATCATCCCCATGTATTTCCTTTTTTGTGTGTCCACTTTTTCTTTTTGCGCTCTGAACGTTTCCTTCCCACTTCCGTCCTCGAAAGTCACTCCCAGGTATATTTGGCAATATTTGGCAACAAATATTTGGCAATATTTGGCAATATTTGGCAAATATTTGGCAATATTTGACAATATTTGGCAACAAATATTTAAAATGGCGGCCTCCATGGAATAAGAATATGAGAAATTGAGAATATTTTAATGCTGGATGACTTCATTATTTTGATGATTTAAATTTAATCAAGCACTTTTAAACTATTCCATTATTATAGTTTTGCTGTTTTGATCATGAATACCGTTAACTTATCAAAGGAAGATGCAACCAACTACCTGCAAAAGTTGCTCAGAAGATGGAATAGTGATAATGAAGTTATGGGATACGAATATGAAGAATACGAAAATGACGAGGAAAAACTTTGTATCTTGCAAGAATTGTGTAATAAAGGATCTGATCTTGGGTATTTGGAAAACGAACGTGGATTTGCCATAATTCCTCACGTATATTGGAGTAAAGATTTAATTAAGTTCTTCGTTGATAGAGGGATAAAAGTAAATTCGAGAGACGAAAAAGGGGACACAGCTCTGCATCTGGCATTAATGTGTAGTGGAACTAATGGAATGGATAAAATAAATTCAAAAGATAATCGTTTGGAGTTAATAAAATTTCTCTTGGATCAATCGGCTGATCCCAATGTAACCAATTTAAAGGGAGAAAATTCTCTTTTCCCACTAGCCCAACCAGGCTTGTGGGCAGACTTTACAGAAGAGAAATATGCCTTGCAACTTGCACGTTTGTTTCGAGAACGCAGAGTGGACATGGAAACTAGAAACATTGATGGCGATTCCGTGTTACACGTGTACGATATGAACGGCGGTAATTCATTCATTGAATTAATATCTGATGGCCTCGTGGACGTTGGTGTTAGAAACTGCAAGTGGCTGTATTCTCAAACTCCGTTAATGTGCGCGGCTAGGTCTGGTAATTTGGAATATTGTCGACTGTTGGTTGAAAAGGGTGCATTCGTAAATGCTAGGGACCTTCAGGGTTACACTGCCCTGCACTATGCCTTATTGGAAGGTAATTATGAATGCGCCAAATTTCTTTTGGAGAATGGAGCGGATCCAGAATCAAAATCGGCATCTGGTAGGACAGCTTATGATCTCGACACTTACCAATTACATTACAGAAGTGAAGAAATTACGAACATTGCATCACCTGCTGCAAAGCAGGTAGAAATTTACGAAAGGATAGGAGCGGCGCAAATTATGCAGAATACGGATAGGGTAACTATCGTTTTAAGCAATTGTATGGAGATGTGGTATAAAGCAATGAATCTTTGCAAAAAGTTCGATCTACAACCTTCGCCGCAATTTTTGGAAAATTACGAGTTTATCAAACAGAATCCAGACGGTAATAATATTAGAGAAATACATATATCTGCAATGAACACTGTGGCTAGGTTATCGGAGACTGAAATGTCCAGATTCTGGAATTTACTTTCGTTCGCACCCAGGGAATTTATTGGACCTGATCCTTTCTATTTCAACTTTTTCCCCCTCTTAAATTTCTTGTCCGAAGAGTTGCACCGAGTCGAAGATTTTGCATCGTTCGAGATTGCCGATTTTACATCGCTCTTGAATATGGTTCAATTTTTCGACCTCTGGTTATTGGATTTCGTCGAATCGGGAGAAATATCAAAGAATGAAGTGACGCCAGAGAGAATTTGTCACGTGCATTCAATAGCGCGTTTGTCAATCGCGTGCTTCAACAAATTAACGCACGAGACAAATTGCAACAAGGTGTCAGACAGGTGCATGGAACTCTACGTCTCATTGTGTTTCGCCCTTACGTCACTGCATTCTGAATTATCTGACGTCGTATCGAATGAGGCGTTTAACGAAAACAAGGGACTGTTGAGGAAGTTGATAAACTTGGATCTGAGGGACGGGGATTCGAACTCTTTGATGCATCTCGTTCTTAGAAGATCATCCTCCACGGGCGAAGAATCTCAAGTAGGCGCTCTCGTCGATTTCGCCGCCGACGTCAAGACCAAAAATCTAATGGGCTTCGAACCTATCCAGTGGGTACACTGGATAAACTGGCTTTCGTACGACTTGTCCGAGGTGTTTGTCAAAATTGCCGACAGGGGCGCTCACGTCGACGCCAGGAATTTTTGTTATGGTGAACCGACCCTCAGGGAAGTGTTCGAAAAGGGAGACAGACCGGATCTGGCGTTTCGTTACGACACCCTGAAGTGCGCATGTGCCCGTGTTATAGCCAAGAGTCTGGTGCCTTACACAAACAGGGTGCCCAAAACAATTGTCGAGTTTATTCACATGCATTAATTTTCAGTAGCTAGGCTACTAATTATTTTCTTTGAAATTTAACGAAGTTTGTGTACTTCGGAATTTTTTCCCCCGTAAAATAATACCTGTAAATCTGTAAATTAAAATTTAACCTTCCCATGTATTTTCCACCGTGTTTAACATTGTGGGATCCGGTATATTTGCACTCCTGAAACTACCGGTATTTTAAAGTACAGTGCCGTAAGTTCGAGGCCGGGCGCCCTTCTACACAAATTTCAGTGGGACCCCTACCACCCCCCCCCCCCGATTTAAATAAAACCGATAAGAAAATAGGAATTTTTTTAATGTACATACGGTACGGTAATTATATTTACAGGTACATAGGATTAGAATTACTACCGATAATAATAATTGTATTCTGGAACTTTCCGCAGCGTAATTATAATTTATAACTCGTGAACATTATAGTAAATTGGGGGGTCGTTGCATTAAATAAAAAGATACTCGAGATACAATAAAATTTCGCTCTTACATTTCGAATATCTTTTTATTTAATGCACGACTGCCCAATATTTTTACAATTTCGAATCTAGATCTTTTCAAGACGAACATTTTTGTGTATCATGTGTCCATTTTCGTTTAAAGGTTACGAAGATATCAATTTATTTCGTTCGGTTATGTTAATAAGTTAACCCTAGAGTTAACCTCCTTTGGTGCACCCGGGCTTTAGAATAATATTACGGTAAAATACGTTTGACCTCTTCTAGCCTAATTAAATTGTTAATCTTGTAAAACTTTTTTTTATCTTAGACCTAATAACTTTATTGTAATAAGTCATAAAGTTTAATTTTTATTTTACTTGGCCTCTGAAAACAATTGTATTTTTAATAAAAAAAATATATAAATTGTGCACTTACATCTTCGCTGTATCCGAAAATCTTTCTAAATTGATCTCCCCCGTCAGACGATGGATTTCCCGCCACCATGAAGAGCTGGATGTCCGGATAATCGTCGGAATAATTGGCGTACGGCGTCTTGACGAAACCCAGGGCTTCTATTCCTATCGTCACCGTTAGCGGGCCTGAGTGAGAGCAAAGCGGGATTAATAATTAATAGTACCTTTTTTTTAAGCAGGGTTTGGAACTTTTTCATATTTCGGTACCGGTTCCAGTTTCAATTCGACGCTAAATTCAAAAATGACGTTTTAGCTTCAATTTTTTTTTGGGTTCCCTAAATATTTCTGTTCCGGTTCTTTAAAAAATAATAAAGTTTGGGTTCCGAACCCTGATATTATTAAAATGGGTTGAAAAAAAAAACATTCACATCATTTTCCCATATATAGCTATATATAAAAAATCAGAAACTTCAGGTATGGATATATTGCAAAATAATGGAAAATCTTGTCCATTATTTTGCAATATAACCATATTTAAATCAATTTGTTTATAAGTATTAAAATAATTGTGATAATGCTCTCATAGAAACTCAATGGGAGTCAAGCATATTTTTTTTCTCTCTCCAGTAGGTGGCGAGGTCTACGCTTGAGTTTATACTTACCAGTTCCCTTAAATACCCAGTCCAAAACGTTTGGAAGCGTGTTGACTCGCGACAGTTTTATGGTGAGCGGTTTGTCGATCATAAAAATCAAACTTCCGGATCCCGGATGGTCCTGCAGGTTCAAACCCACGCCCGGTAGATCGGCAATCACTGGTATCTTTTAAAATAAAACATTCATGTTCTTTTAAAATGTCTGTAGCTTGGAAAATGAATTTTACATAATTACAGTCGAAACCGGTTATAGCGAAATAAACTTGAAGAAATTGTTGGATTCCTATTCAAGTCCATGTATTTTATTTCGGTTAAGTTATAACGAAATTACGGATATAACGAAGTAAATTCTTTAGAATTTCGTTATAGGATCTAAAATTTTTGGGAATTCCCACAGATAATTCGAACAATTTTGAAACGAAAATCGTTCCTTTTATATACAAACATTCAAATTATTTATGAAGTAGTGCAAAGCCGAAATTGCACGTCAGTATGTTATTTCCCAAAATTTCGTTACGAGCTATATTTATAACGAAATTTCGTTATATCGGTTATAGCGAAATACGAATATAACGAAGTGATTTTTCCGGTCCCTTGAATTTCGTTATAACCGGAGTTTCGACTGTATGTGTAGCCTACAATGTTCCCTCTTTCAGTTTCATTATGCATTTCCAATTTTTCAAAAATTCCACTCCAGAGGCAAAAAAAAAAAAAACGCCTTGACTCTGACTATAACCTTTAAAGACGTTGGATCGTGGATGAAATGCGGTATAGGAAAGTACAGTACAGTATCAAGAAATTCTGAAATTTTTTTAAAGATAAATGAATTATCCTTCTGATGAGATTTCATCATTTCATTTCAGTATTAAAAATTACAGGTCATCGAAGAAATTCGAGAGTTATACGGCCCAAAAGTTAAAATAAGTTTCTCGGAAAACACAAATAGTGTATTTTATGCAACTTTAAAACCTATAATCTCCGGAATTTCTTCGGTATCATTTTGAAATCTCATCAGAATGGTTTACTCTATATCTTAGAAAAAATTTCATAATTTTCTTGATAACTTACGAGTTAGTACCTTTGAATTCACCATCCAACCCCCTTAATATGCAGTAGACATTTTTTTTTTGTTAAATTCCGAAAACTTACCCCCAGTTTTTGAAGATCCCTCTTGGGTCCGACACCCGAAAGCATTAGGAGCTGGGGTGTGTTTACCGCTCCGGCGCACATAATGACTTCTTTCTTGGCCCTGACCTCCAAGATCTTGCCGTCCCGAACGTACTGGACCCCGTAAGCTCGCTTGTTTTCGTCAAATAAGATCTTGAGCACGAAACTGTTGAGCGCAATGTGAAGATTATCCCTCTTTATGGCAGGTCTGAGAAACGCCTTTGCCGTGGAGCACCTGGCCCCCCTCCTCTGGGTTCCCTGGGCCAGATGGAAGCCTGCTTGATACTCTCCGTTGTAATCTCGCATAGGGTATCCGTTGTCGGCTCCGGCGGCGACGAAAGCGTCGGCTAGGACGGTGTGATAGGGCGGCATCATGACGGATAAGTATCCCCCAGTACCGTGATATTTTCCTGAAATAAAAAAATTCGGATTTTTTAAAATAAAAGAAAACCCTTTTATTTTTGTTAAACCTGGATAAAGTTACGGTACGTAAATGATAATAGGGGCGGTCAAAGTTAATTTTGTAGCCAACACCCAGTTTGCGAGATATATATTGGACCGATTCAGGAACATGCTAAGCGAAAATTAAGCAAAAAATGCGATACTTAATGCTAGTTTTCTTACATTACACTAAACATGAGGCATTACTATTGCTTTTTCTCCCAGTTTTCGCTTAGCGCGTTCGTAAATAGCCTTTTCCCTATGAGATAAGATATTTTTAAGTAGATGAGAGCGACAAAGAAGGCCATAAACCCGACGACGGAGAGAGATTTGAATTTAGCCTAGATACGACCAGGAGGGGGCGTGACATTATTAGGCCGGACGAAAACGAAGACATGCTTTTGCTTCCAGAAACATGAGCTTACGTGACTGGTTTTAACGAATTATCGGCACGGGATTAAATCACGTGCTCATGTGTTATTTCTGGGCTCAAAATTTTGCGTCCTCGTATTCTCCGGGCCTAATTGGGTTCATTAAACGTGCAGGGAGTGCACAGAGGATCCTACATGGATGGACCTCGGTTTAAACTCTCATCCGCGCGCCGTCCCTTAAAAGAATTTCACCTGCCAATAAATTTCTTCCAGCCGGGAATTGGCGGACCAAGACATGGGATTCAGAGACAAGTGCGCAACCCACTGCACTGGCAGCATGACATTCTGTAGGTACTCAAAAAATACTTACTGTTTTGAGCAAATTCCATGTCTAGATTGTCTTCCGACTTTCGAAAGTATGGCAAGATCTCTTCGTAACTCCATCCGTAGTTGCCCAGGGAAGCCCAGTGGTCGTAATCTCGCCGGTTGCCCCGAACGTACATCATGTAGTTGATGGTACTCGAACCACCGATGACCCTCCCTCTTGGCCACGTACATTGCTATAAAAAGAATAATAATATTTTAGACCGTTTTAGACCTATTAACTTATTTTAAAATGGTCAGAGTCCCATTGCAACTACTCTACGGCAACTGGGGTTGTAATCCCCCTCCCCTCAGAAATAAGATACGAGGGAGTGCTAACCCTTTGGAGGGAGTGAGATTAAATTATTAGTCTTTATAAATAGGAGATTATGATATCAAGCCTAGAGTATATGAGAACTAAGTTATATAGGCTACACTAGGCTTTCGATATCAGGATAACGAAATCCGGATAAGGAAATTTGCTCGAAATCCTCGATATCAAGATAACGATATCCAGATAACGAAATCTGATTGAAATCCTCGTGTAGACGCGCGTTATCCCGATATCCGGACATATACTTGATTATCCCGATGTCCGATTATCCGATATCCGGATATCCAAATATATTTCCCGATATCGGGATAACGCGCGTGCAGATTTCGTTATCCTGATATCGAAATACTAGTATAGCCTAGGTCTGACATATTATACCGAAGTATTGTTTCTTTTTAGTGTGCAGACAAAATATCATTCGATAATGGCAGTCACCAAGAATTTTTGATTATTCTCAGCCAAAAATAAAATAAATCAACTCGGTTTGCTTCCTAACCAAATATCTTATTCATTACTCTGAGGTTTTCTTACTGAAACTTAAGCCGCAAAATTATTACTATATCGTACTCGAGGTGCAAAATTGTCGTAATTTTACACAAAAGCGAGTTCAGCAAGCCAATGTCAAGTTGAACTCATACGAGTAATTCTTACCAGGGACTCGTTATATTGCTCACCAAAAAAAAAAGAAAAAAGAAACACCGGAGCTCCCCATGTATTTCCTATGGGAAAGCTCCGGAGTTTTCGTGACGAATAACGTGCACCTGGCAGCCTAAAGTAGTTAACCGGGATTTGAGGGTGCAAACTCCAAGCCCCACTGGAGTTTGGCTTACTTACATTTTTTAAAAATGTGGTAGGCCTATTATAAATATTATTCTAGTTTAATATTAATTGGACACGGTTGTACAAACACAATAAGGGAAATAATAATATAAAAACCACTTTGGTTGTTATATTAGTATTTTGCAAGAATAAATTAAACAATATTAACATGATCATGCCTTGTGTCCAGCAGTCCGACATAAGAATACTACACAGTCATGTGGTCATAGCTGAGGTGAATACAAATTTTTTAAGTTATATGAGCGCACTTGTAATAACTTATTTATTTTTACTATTATTATAGCATTATTATAGTAAACTTGTTCTTCGGGAGTATTAAATAAAAAGGTTAAAACATTCAAGAGTCTGCTAGAATAAGAATTATTACATCAGAACCCTTGTAACAATATGACCACCTAGAAATATTTAATTTAAATATTTATACCGGTAAATAATGTAAAAAAATTACGAAATATAATGTCTCGACAATTTTTTTTTTTGGTTTCGAACAAGTAAAGATAAAAATGTAGGAATTCGTTCTACTTGTAGCCTAGTATTAAAAAGGAAATAAAGTAATAGTTATAGCAGGGTTATAAAAGAAATTTTGTTTCCTCATATGAAAGTCATATGATGTAGCAATATTACGCAAAAATCATCTGTATTGATTGATAATACATTTATATCTTATTATAAAATGATAATAAAATGATTATAGAGCATTATTATTCTGACGCCACCCTCCCCCCTTCAATACACTACTACAACTTACTACTCTTACGTAAAAAAAAGTAGCTAAATTATATATTTCTACTATATTCATGAACTTTAAATGTCGATGTTACAGTATAATTTCGACATCTCAGTACAGCATTTAAAAGTGGGGTAACTTAGTCCACTCGTACCATTGAATTCTAATTCAATGTACGGCGACTGAGGCATTTTATTGAGCTTATCAACATTGAACATAAAGAAGGTTCAGGAGCAAAAATCTATTATCATTTTTAATTATTTCATTACGGTACTCTAAGAAGCACAAAACACGTAAAAATTGGGACAGACCGACTTCATTTAGCTCTCGTAATAAAAGTATCAAGAAAGGTACGGTATGCATTTTTATTTCGTATGCAGCTAATGCATACGAAATTTTAACCCGAGTAAGCGGAAAATATGAAGCTGCAGCAAGGTGTAGCCAATTTAGAATTTTAATCGATTTGGGACGCTTCCCGTAGTCGTAGGAAGTTGAAATTTGGATATGTTATTCAGGGACCGGTCTATTTTTTTTTGGAAAAAATCGGTCGACCGAAAATTCAAGATGGCGAAAGTTTAATTTTTGAAAATTTCGGGCACTTCCCGTAGTCGTAGGAAGCTGGAATTTGGATTATTTTATTCAGGGACCGGTCTACTTTTTTTAGAAAAAAAATCGGTCGACCGAAAATTCAAGATGGCGACCAAAATGTCGGAATTTTATGAATTCGATTTCGGGAACTTTCCGTGGTCGTAGGAAGCTGGAATTTGGATTATTTTATTCAGGGACTGCTCTAGCATTAACCATTCACATTAATCACATTGCATACGAAATTTGCCACACTACCGTGCGGCCTTGTTTTTCCGATGCTGATGCGATTTCCGTATTAAAAATGTCAGGTCACCGAAGAAATTCGGGATATATAAATGCCCTTGAACTACGCCCTTAATGGACAAATACAGACTTTATAGGTCTAAAAAAAGGTCTAACTGTGCCATCTTTCGTACTTCATACGAAATATTCGATTCCAAAATAATAATAATCTCACCTCGTTTACGGATCCCTTGCAGGCAAAACTCTGTTTTTCCGTCTTGTACTGCCAGTCAAAGTGATCGTTGAATTGTAGGTAACTCGTAGCCAACGGTATTTCCGATAATATGTTTTCCTCCCCTCCCACTTCCAACATTAAGACCGTCGTCGCCGTATTTTCCGTCAATCTCGACGCTATAACCGATCCAGAAGAGCCTCCGCCGACTATATAAAAAAAAATAATAATAAAAGTTAAATAATATCTCCCGAACGAATAAATTTAGCCTCGCTGATTTAAAAAAAAAAATTTAAGTGTCTGTAGCATGGAAAATGAAGTTTACATAATTATTATGTGTACAAAGTTTCCCCTTTCATGATGCATTACGAATTTTTCAAAAATTCCACTCCAGAGGCCAAAAAAACCGAAAAAACGCCTCCAAAAACAGGTCACTCTGACGTCCCTCATGAATTTTAAATTCGGTTCCCTGAATTCTGAACATTGCCAACTGGTGAGATATCGTATCGTGGTGTCTGTGCATGCCATTTTGATTGGGCGATATTGCCACAGTT
>JAQGBM010000774.1:0-12333 GCA_034698405.1 Symphylella vulgaris | reverse complement strand
AAACGCGATGTCAATGACGTAACCTGCATCCTGAATTGGATCTGCGGTGAACACACTACACTCTTTTAGCCACTATACTAAAGCTTTTGAAACCGGTAGAAAATCTGCCGTATGAGCATGCGCACTGCGTAGATCTATAATAATATATTGTTTTTGTTTATATTCGTATAGATATGGTCTATAGAATATTTCACTCCTCCCTCTCCAGAAATTTTTACCAACCTCAGCCAGCAGGATTATTTTGAACTGCATATCATAATGGCACCATTGAGTCTTATTGATTTTTCAACAGAGAGATAAAATCATTCAGGTCGTTAGATTTTTGACAAATAGCTTTAACTCTTTTTTTTAACGAAATACTTGAAAAACGTATAAAATGTAAAGAAATGATCCTTTGAAAGAGATACATAAAATTTGCATAAAATTATCATGATATTAGCCTATAGAAATAATCGATTTGTTATATCTTCAATAGGTACTATGTGAAAACGAATTAACAGAGTCTATTCTATATATTAAGTTATACCTAACTTACTCCCATCCTTAAAAGTTTGCCCTCATTCAAAGGGAACTAACTCTTTATAGTTAGTACCGGTAGTTACGGTATACTTTAGTAATAAAATTTCGGAACCGGTACCTAATTTATTTTTTTAGAAGAACCGAAATGTTGAAACCGGAACGGAAATATTAAACAGTTATACGAATAGTCGAGATACTGCTTATTCATCCCCTTTTCTAGCTGCTGAATCACCCCCTTCCTCTGAGGATGATGCTTCGTCGCCCCAAACAACTCGACCCCGGTCAATTGGTCCCCCGTCCTCGTACAATTCATACCCAGAAACTCGTCCCCAAACAACTTGTAGCCCAGGGGTTCTCAAGTCACTTTACATGGCGGGACAGATTAAAACACTGGTGGGCCGCAATACAGTCGTGGTTTCAAGGTCTGCTGCTGGGAGGGGGGTGGTTTTCCCAAAAATTGAGCGAGAGTGCAGGGGTCTGGGGACGGCAGCCCCTAGGAATCGCCGGAGGCGAAAATTTGTGAAGGGGTTTTTTTTTTGAAAATCTGGTGAAATTGAGTAATTTGGTAAATCGGGATCGCCGGAGGCGAAAAATTTTCAGAAACAGGTCAAACCTTGTGAATTTTAAGCATTTTTACCTGCTGCGGGGGCCGCATTTAATGTAAAATCTAAATTCCTCCGCGGGCCAGGAAATTTGCGTCCGCGGGCCAGATGTTGAAAACCCCCGTTGTTGCCTATTCCCGATAAACTCGTATAGGCTATATAATGTATACTGTATATGGGTATGAATTATTGTATATACGGGGACGTATATTGCTCGGGGGACCAATTGTTCGGGTACGAGTTGTTGGGATACCAATTATTGTTGGAGACGTGTTGTTGCGGAGACGAAGCATCCGTAAATCCAAACCAATCCTGGTTTGAAAGAGGGATTTACGGATGCTGGAAATATTTATAAGTTAACAGTAAGTGTAACCCAAGAACATATTAACCGATCATAAAATTTGTATTTTCAAATTTTTAATTATTTAACGACAAAAAATCTAAAATTTTCTTCTTACAGATCCTTCAGGCACAATTATGTGCCTGAAGGATCTGTAAGAAGAAAATTTTAGATTTTTTATCGTTAAATAATTAAAAATAAGAAAATACACATTTTATAATCGGTTAATATCTCCTGGATTTTCCTAGGTGTTACACTTACTGTTAATCGTAGATGCAACTCTGTCTGTTTGTGTATCATTTAGTGCCCGTTTTTATTGCATAAGTCGCGCGTGAATAACAATACTTTTATTCACGTGCGAGTTTACGTACATAATCGTCGCACTTGCTTCACACATGAAAAAAAGCAAATAATAGGAATAGGCAGGGGCCATGGGAAATTGGGCATGGGTTACATAACAGATGAAAAAACAGTGAACATCGAACTTTTGATTGGATTCTTGGAAACAGATCTAAGTTATGTATTCTACTCCAGGGATTGCCCCCAATTTCAGGCTTCATAGTAGCCTAACTGTATTACATGTTGGGTTTTTTATTGTAACAGAAAAGATAGACAAGAAAGAATAATTTTACTTATGTAACTTAGCACAAGTGAAGTACGAGATTTTAATAGGTAGGAGAAAAAATAATAAAGCCACATTTGAAAGTTTGGTCAGTTCCATTATGAGATATTGTTATTACACCATGAGTTCCATTTACGTAGTTACGGTCTATTCCAATTTAAAAAAATATTGTAAATACCACCTCCCACGTCCCACGAGTGGTGTAGGGGCATAGAAAGCAAAAAATATTAAGTCCATTAGCCTATAATTATTAAGTGAAAAAAAAATTATACTAATTTCGGACTTTGAAATGGGAAAATAAATCTGAAATAAATCAAAACTCCGCAAGGTTGGGAAGCTAATTAAAAATTTAATAAACGAGGGATACTAAGTTATGGGGTTAGATAAGTCAGATATGTTTTAACTTTTAAGTCTATGTTGTCCAAGGTTAAACCATGATTGAATAAAGGATTTTAGAAAAAATGAAACAACGGTAGAATTTGGTAAACGATCGAGGGGCTGATAAACAGAGGCGAAATTTTTTACCGTGAGCAAAATTTTAATGTAAAGTTTGGTTCATATCAACAACACAAGCATGCAGTGAAGGTAAATTATGACTACAAACGGGACGGGACACCTAAAAAATTGCTGTATTTCTACTAACTCGTAAGTTATACTTGCGCATTTGCGCAAGATCGGGCTTGCTAGTCTAATTTAAACCATGATTTAAATGTTGCGTAATCCCATAACGTAATCCGGTAGGTTTTTAATTTTTTGAAATTAAACATAACTTATTTTTGAAATTACGCGCGAGTAGCACGGATTTTAGGTCGGACACTCTCGAGCACAGAATACGAGTACAGCCGTACCCGAGGGCTACGACAGCGCTAACCAGTGGCGGATTTTCGGGTTCGGTTTGGGAGGGGGACTCTAGGGGGGCAATTGCCAGGCTGGTATTGTTATACACATTACACATATCCAAATTTCAGCTTCGTACGATTACCGGGAAGTGACCGAAATCGAATTCATAAAACTCCCGCAATCTTGAATTTTCGGTTGACCGATTTTTTCCGAAAAAGTAGGCCGATACCTGCGTAACATTAAGCCAAATTTCAGCTTCCTACGTCTACGGGAAGTGTTCGAAATCGAATAAAAATCCATAATTTGGCTGCTGCCTCCATTGCTCCTCTGTTGTTTCTGAGATATTACATAATCGGTTTTTTTTTGTGTGAAGCCGCCATTTAACAAGATGGCGAAACTGTAATTTCCGAAATTTTTCGTGAGAGCTTTGCAGCTGGTATCATTCTTCTAAAGAGCTATAAAAAATCGAAATCGATCAAATAAATACTGAAATATCGATTTTTTTGTAAAGTCTCCATTTTTTTAATATGGCGCCGAAAAAGAAAGAATTTCAAAATATCCATCGAATAATATTAGCAGCTGGCATCATTAGTTACGGTACATTAGCTTTCTAAAGAGATCGAAATCAGTCAAGTGGTTACGGAGGTATCAATTTTAATAGTAGGCCTATGAAGATATTGCGTTGAAAAACATCCATTTTCCTGTTCCAATATGGCGCCGAAAATGTAAGAATATCAAATTTTTTTTTAGCTGGCACCATTAGTTTTCTTAAGAGCTTTGAAAAATCGAAATCGGTCAAATGGTTACTGAGATATTGATTTTCACAGTTTCGTCCATTTTCCAAAATGGCCGAAAATGTAAGAATATCAAAATTTCTCATATAATACGATTTTTAGCTGACATTATTATTTTTCTAAAAAAACTTTGAAAATTTGAAATCGGTCAAATTGTTTCTGAGATATCGATTCTTTTGTAAATCCGCCATTTTCCAAGATGGCGTCTAAAAACCCTCGGTCGCTTTTTCCGAAAAAGTAGACCAGTCCCGACTACGGGAAGTGCCCGAAATCAAATTTATAAAATTTAAACTTCCGCCATATCTTGGCCGCCATCTTGAATTTTCGGTCGACCATTTTTTTTCCGAAAACGTAGACCTGTCCCTGTGTAAAATATCCAAATTTCAGCTTTTAATGACAACGGGAAGTGCCTGAAATCTTAAATTGAATAAATTGGCAGCTGTATACTACTGCACTATAAAGATACTACCAAGGATAGATCATTCTTGATACTACTAAGTACTACTCGTACTCGTATCACCGATCATTTCCCCTACCTCATTAAAATTTCGCATTGCAAACATTGAGAAATAAAAACTTTGCAAACAAGTTACAAAGTGAAAAAAGCAATAGGCCTACGGTAAGCTTATACGAGCCGCAGTGTCCAATGTAGGCTACTTGATATGTCGTGAATGTATTGTTGTTGAGTCTCTCACCAACAATATTAAAAAGGTACCTAGTCTTTTCATTTAGGCCATTTGAGAGCTGTGATCGAATATCAAATTTAAAAAAGAAAGTTAATTCTGATTGTCTCGCTTGTTAAATAAAGTATACCATTTACTCCCTTATGTCCATGTGTAACGTTAGGATAGTGTGAATAATGCTTCATGCAGTAATATAGGTAAAAGTATTCAATTAAGAGCTGAAGTGAACTGGGGCAGTCCACACCAGGATATCTTAGGAATTTCGTCATAGGTCGCACCTTTCGATAGCGACGTCATTATGACGTGAAATAGAGGACGTACCCGCACTTCTACTCTTCGAGGCATAATATAATTATTAGTATTGTTATATTATGGCTTATATTGATACATTGCGGCTAAAACGATTTGCTTATGAGTGGGTGTACACTGTACAGTATAATCATGGAAATCCATATAGGATAGGTTAACGGACGACTGAAAGATTTGATTTCGAATTATGAAGTTTGGTACACAGTGAGTAAATGATAGGTGTGGCGTCGGAATAAAAAATAGACTCATAATTATATTATGGGTATTAATATTTTTCCATCAAAATTTTCTTGATAATACGACGTACGAGTATACTTTATGGACACTGGACTGTACGGAGTATAATAATAATACGATTTATAGATGATGCGCATATTTGCACATTCGGAGTTAATAATCGAGTTTGGTTCGCTCAATACAATAATATATAGAACATTTGAAAGAGTGCCCGATGGAAGCAGAAATGGATCCATTTTGAATGATCAAGAAGAAGAGGCGATTAAAGTTTACAAACCGCAGAGTATCTCAATATTTTTCACAACTTAATTGTAAAGGTATTTTGGTAATTTGGATATACATTGATGGAAACTTTGTAAATTTTGTACGAAATATACAAATAGTCTCTTTTTTTTTTTAAATAACCTTGATATGTCAGAAAAATAAAATAAAAAAGGTACAAAAGCAGTCGGTTTGGCCCAGTTCTTAGAAAATAAGTACATTTTCTTCGAACCAAAGCTATCATTACTCCTCTTTTTTTGTGTGATTTAATCAACAATTTAAGATAAGGTCCATCCCCGTATATCATATACATTCAAAAGAATAAAATATATATAAAAAATACTTCTTTTGTTACGTTATTTTGCAAAATAGCAGACTAAACAAACATATTTTATTCAAATAATGAATAAAATAATGTAAACCACCACCTCCCCCATCGTGACCTCCGAAACTTTTAAGTGAGAACAAGAAGGGGGAGTTGCCGGTTTCTTTTTCATCTCGAAAAGAGTGCGGATGGAGGAGTTCTCAACATTCTATCTATTACCGCGTTGATGAATTCGCCATGTACCTCGTATATTGCATAATAAATAAAAGCAATTTAATAAATCGGGGAAATATGTCATCCAATTTGACCCAACGATAAAGCCAACAAACTGATTTTTTATGAAAGGTAAAAAGGACCACCTGGAGGTCATTTTTCATTTAACTCTTGCCCTTTTTTATTTACATTTTGAGGGTTCTGGTCTCTTCTGGACCAGGTTCAGGACCCTCCAGGACTTACGAACAACACTGCCTAAAATTCTCTCGAGTCGCGCGACAACACGAAATGTTTGAAATGTCTGTTCCTTTCTGTAAGCTACTAGGTATAGGAATATTTATATATACCTAGTATAGGGGTATGCCAGGGGTTCCCACTTGTTTTTCATCACGGGCCGCAAACCTCGCCAACAGGGATCGGACGAGGGCCGCGGCGAGGGGGGGAGGGGGCTAAACAAATTTTGAAAAATACGCTCTAGCTTTGTAAATTAATATTTTATATTTTTGTTCGTGTACCGTACGGACTGTCCTCCTTATTGCACCTATTCCTACCAGGCGCGGTTTTATGGTTGCTAGAGGGGGGTGCAGGGGGGCGATTTTCCCTAAAATAGGAGAAGAAGCGCAGGGAGTCTGGGGGCAGCCCAGGCGAAAATTTTTGAAAATTTAGAGTCAATTTTGTAAAATTGAGTAATTTTGGCAAATTTGGGACCGCCAGAGGCAAAAAATTTTTCAGAAATCAAGTCCTATACAGAAATCAATATCCCTCGGGCCGCAAAAACGCGACATGGGGGCCGCATGTGGTCCGCTGGCCGCCAAGTGGGAACCCCTGGTTTATGCTGTAAGGAGACAGTGGGTTACTATCAATACTTCGGCACCAACTCATACGTAATTGACGCGAAGTCAAAGCACTGTTCGTTAGAAAGAGATTGGGGTCAACTACTGTATACATATATTATGAGTGTCAATTGGACTACCTACTAAAGTAACTAAACCAACCGGAGTTTAGAGCGGTATTCAAACCTTATATCGAAATCTATAATACAGTACTCAGAAATAGTCACTCAAATAACGAATGTACATACCGTATTAGAAATAGTCACTCAGGGCCGCATTTACATACTACCCTGCAAGCACATCAGGCCCCCATGTTTATATTTTTCATTGAACCCAACTCGAGTTCGTGCTTGGAGGGCATGTTGGAGCCTGGAAGGGATGTGAATACGACCCTCATTCAGAGTTTCTGAGTATAGCTACTATAGCCTACCCCCTACCCCGTATATACTCTCTCAAATAGACAGATCGAAAGGCTCATTATATGGTTAACACTGCCTTCTGAATACTAGTTAGATTTTTTTAAAACTTTAAAAAACTCTAGTCAGCTTCTCTCCGTCTGCAAATTATACTTTTGTATGAACCTTTATAGTCAACATAATACGAATATCAGTCATATAATAAGCTAGATAATCAAGAGACCAGACGACAAGAAAAATCAGAAAGCAAAATATTGCCCCTGTATTATAATTACACAGCTGCCCTTCTCAAGTTATTGCTACTGGAATCTTCTCGAGACATATTTTCACGAAACATTATTATAAAAAATACAAGTATGGTGCACATGGCAACAGGTGGAATTGCGGCGGCCCAACCCCCAAACCCCCAGGTAAAACACATTCCCGAGCAGGTAGCAGAACTGATTACACGTACAAAACAGAAGTATATAATAATTACGATAAGCTAACTTTTTTTTATTTAGAGTTTCATTCTTTTGCAGTGATATGGGAGAGTGAGACAATTTACTAAACAATTTCACCCCCAAGGGTAAATACCGTTTCACCGCATATGTTTGGGTGGTGGTGGTGGTGAGATACTGCGAAAGGACAGGATCGATTATCATCTTTGCTAAAATAATGATATTATAGCTTAGCAGTATCTTTTTATTGTTTCAGCATACTTGTTCAAATTTATAGTTTTATCGCGTACTGTACATTACTGCACGCTAAAAACGTTGGGAAAATCCTGGGTTATTTTGGGGATAACTCAAATTTGGGTTAAAAATATGGGCTAAATTAGCCTATTTTTATTGAGTTATTCTCTCAATATAGAAATCAAATATGAACAAAAACTGGGTTAAATCAGTCCATTTTTACCCATATTTGAGTTATCTCCATAATAACCCAGCATTTGGGCTAGATTTTGACCAAGTGTTTTTAGTTGTACCATTATATATCTATTTTTAGTTGTATCATTAATTACGGTATTATACACAATATGGCATTCACAATCACAGGTAAATGTTTTTTGGGACCTCTTTTTGGGATGGACAAATGATGTAATCAAATGACATTGTATGTATTATACTCTTCAAGTCTGCATATTACCAAACCTCGGTAGAGCGTCCAAATAGCTTATAGCTGCCAGCCAATACCGAGTTATAGCCCATATTATCCGAATCCGGGCTGTTGTAAACATTTTACGAAACGTGTTAATTTGTTATAGAGGCATCTGTATAATAATTGAGTATTAAGATCAGGGAAATTTGCCTTATTAAGACAGATAGCTTCTGAATTACAATATCGTAGGAGTTCGAGGGTCTATAAATTGTAAACTATATACCTTACGACTGGCGCCTAACTTTTTTTTTCTCAGTCGATTCCTCCTCGTGTAATCACTTTTTTTTTGACGCAAGTTATCGAGTCTATATTGCTTAAAATAGGTCTATGTTAGTTTATAAACACATTAACGTCTTTGTGGCAAACTATTTTTAAATTACATTAATTCTATTTCTGAGAAAATCTGTTTACTATTCTGGCTGTCTTGTAAGCGCTAAAATAAAGAATGAATTTCAGTGTATCAGTAGGCTATATTAGGCTATGTAGAAGAAGGCTTTATTTGGACAAGAATTTATATAAGCAAATGTTTATAGGTCAAAATAACTTATAGCTATAAGCACATTTTTATCGAAATCGTAATAGCTATTATTATTATGCTTTAAACAAGAAAAACTGCCAGGACTCGACAAATTTGGAAATTCGAAATCAAACAGTGAACTAGCACTGCCTATTTTCAAGATGATAAAAAAAATCTATTTTTTAAACTTTGTAATTTGCAGATAGCAGCATGTATTTTGTTATAAAACAAAAAGTCTAGCATATTATTATAGGATTTTTATATACTGTATAATTATTAATTATTAGCCTAATATTATGAAGGATTTTTCCGATTTACTGTCAAGGCGTATTTTCACACAGCACTTGCTTCAGCCTGCAGGATTTATTTGCTACGTATTGCAAAGGAGCCCAGTATAGGACTTTATAGTTGAAATTTCTTTTTCATATACCGTTAACAAGAAATGGATCTCTGACATAATTTATGTATAAGTGAGTAACCCATACAGCAGCAGGCATAAAGTGACTTACCAAGTCAGAATTAAATCTCTTTTATTAGTTACAGTACGGTATGAAAAAAAAAAATCCATCCATAACATTCTTGCAGCAACAGGGCCGTGTGTAAATAATCTGAGGTCTAATCAGGGCCGGGCTGGATAGAGGTAGGCTGGGTGATGGTTTTCCCTCCCGGGGCCAACAAGTCTGGGGGCCAACTGCCAAGGGAAAATTGTAAATGGGTTGAATAGTGGCCATCGAAATTATACGAGTGACAGAAATGTCGAAAATTCACCAAATTTGCTCTCAGTCAATATTTATAAAAAATTTTCCAGAGTTTCACCCCCAGCCCCCGTAATGAAACGTAGAAACATATGTTAACATTTTCAACTTGATAGCTGAAAAAAATTCGCCTCTGGCGGTCCAAAATTTTAAAAATTTCTCAATATTTCACCTTTATTAAAATTTTGTAAAAATTTTCCCGGGACCCCGGTAAAGAAAAGTATAAGGTACAGTACATGATGCAACATAATGTAAAATTTTCAGCATTTGACTAAGTTACTAAAAAAATTTTGAGTAGGCTAAATTTGGTGAATTTTTAGACATTTCTGGAGGAGCGATTGACATGCACTTTTGATGGGGGGGGGGGCGACCGCCTCCCTTGCCCCCCGCCTCCCTTGCCCACCGCTAGTGATAAGCACACTCCGAATTATAAGCTCAAAGCTGAAAGCTGTAACCAGTATTGGGACAAATATCACATTTTTTTAAATGCTGCCAAAAAAAAAAAAAACTAAGTTATAGCTCGTAAAAAATAGTATATGTATACACACTGTTGTGATTCATGAACTTGTGACAGACCTATTATACAAACAGAAATAGGTGCAAGTGTTTCAATCCGTCTCCATTCATCAAATTCTCCGAATGCCAGCAATGGTGTGAATAAAGTCATTGGAATTTTCAAGTGTTATCGCATTGCATGATACGTGCATTTTTTTTTCTTTAGGCATTTAATGAACAGTGAATGCTCCTTGCATTTATTAGTTAGTAATATTATTATGGACTTTAAAATTTTTATTTCACCATGAGGAATTTTAATGAACCCGTAATAATATGTAAATATGGATATATTGAACCAAGGTATTATTGAAAAAGGGTCAATGCAACAGCTATTGTTTAATCAAACTTAAAAATAATGTATATACTTTTAATACGGACAGTATAAGTGCGTGTAATATGGATTATTATGATCGAGGGATCTCCCCCGAAATTACGAAACGCAACAGATTATTGTATTGATAACTGTATCGGCAAATAAAAAAATTTTAATTATCGATTTGAATTTTTAATGTAGAAGTGGAGCAATACGTATTATTGGACTCAGGTTATAACTTATATACGGACAGGAGTGGTAAAACAGACTGCTGCGGAGATACTCTCTCACATAAAGACCCCATGGAGTAAATAACAGGGAATACAGGTTTATCTTTGCTGCTTTATATATAGGTATAGTTATAAGCTTTTTCGGGGCTTTTTGACTTATAATTCGGCTTTACGACATAATACGCTATAATATTATCTGGATATGCTATTTATGGATCAAAACCCTCATTAGCCAAATGGAAGATTGGACGCAGATAATTAAACTAAGCATGCCAACCTAAGAGTATATCCGTATATAAGTTAGTACCGTCTATTGAGTATATACTTTGTGCTATATATGACGAAACTGCTAAATAGATAAGTTGGGCATAATGGCATATTGTACAGAGTATAGGCTATATAATGTGATGTGGCATAGAGCAAAATTATCGTACTCAATTAACCTATCCTACCATGATGCTTCTTCCTTGGACCTGCATGTAAAAAAAATAGACTGTCGAGTGTCGAGGTCGGTGGGAACCATCTTGGCTTATTCATATATAGCCAGGACATGTTATAAATACGGCTCCGTATAAACATCACGTTTCTTAAGGGGATGACTACCTCGTTCGATTCGTACTATTGGTTTTTCTTAATTTTCATTACTTAAACGACAAACAATATTAAAAACAAATAAGGTCTCGTAATATTTTTCATCGTTTAGTAATGAAAATTAAGAAAAACCAAAAAAAAAAAGTACGAATCGAACGAGTATGCCATCCCCTTAAAAGTTGATAAGAACTACAGTAGCCTAATTAGGCCTACTCCTATAATATTTCTAAATAATGATCTAACTTTACGCTGAAGATTAAATGGTCAGTTTATTTGAAAAATAGCAAAGTTGTAGTGATGTATTTACTAGATTATTTTCATATTCGATATTCGATTCGAATATTAGGCTAAAGTCAATACTTCGAATATTCGATTCGAATCAAAATTTTAATATTCGCCCATCCCTACTATTAAAGCAGTCGTTTGTATGTGTCATCATTGGGTAGACCAGCCCTACTCAATTGGCGGCCCGCGGGAAAATTGACTAAAACTATGTATTTTCGCTTAAAAGGGTAAAATAATTATATTAGTTTTTTTTTTTAAATATGAAGGGAATGATTTCAATCAATATCAATCAAACATGGAAAAAATACTTATAATTTTCATTAACAAAAAAAAATTCGCCTCCGGCGGTCTATGGGTTCATTTCGATCAAAATTGGAGTAATTTTGCAATACGCCTAAATAAATTTTTGCCTCCGGCGGCATTCGACCATGCAGCTCTCTGCTGGGGGGGGGGGAGGTTCGAGTTTTTTAGGATCCCTCCCCCTGGCATTTTTTAGGCTAGATCGGCACTGTATAGTTTTTCTTTTTTGGTCCGGCCCCCAAGTGGCATCATCAGCCAGAAAATGGCCCCCGAACGAATTTAATTGAGTAGCCCTGACCTAGATTAATAAGTAGGCTACACTTTAGATTTTTAATAAAATTGAAGCTAAGTTTTTTAGAAAGAGATATAATATTTTACTTACTTTTATTATAGAGGAATACAGTTCGCCCATTAGGGAGATACTCGTATATACCCCATGTACCTATCTATACTTACTTTTACGAGAAAGATATTTTTATACTGATTTATACTTTTAGGACCGAGTGCACGAATAGGAGGTTAACCGGAGGTTTACTCTAACTCCAGGATTAACTTAATACTGGGTGTCCAAAAGATACGCAATATCGATAACTGTTAATAACAATATAATCGATTTAATCATCATTTTATAAACTCTACGATGATTGCGACAT
>JAQGBM010000773.1:0-12335 GCA_034698405.1 Symphylella vulgaris | reverse complement strand
ATATTAATTTCGTATAATATAAGTTAATAAGTTATAACTTATACTGTATTATACGAGTAAAAGCTTATACGCTAAATTGCCTATATTTCATCTTTTAAACTCACGCAAACTGTATAAGGTTCTTTCTTTTCTACTCTTTAAAAAAAAGTTTTAAAATTCCGTAATAATTATTAGCCTTTTTCGCCTTATCTCGTTCTCCTTTCTGCATGGACCAAAAAACTTTTTCCTTCATGTACTTATGATATTATATCCTACCAAAAAAAACTTAAGAAGAAAGTAATAGTAATTGTACTGTACAAACTCGTATAACTCATAGCACTTTTGAAAATTTATTATAATATTCAGTATTACTTGCGTGCTGCATGGCCTATAAAGTTTGCACCGTATAAGTTAATGGTAGGCCCTATTTTTCTAACTGCATTACTTTAGAGTTTAGATTCTCAAGAGGAGAGGGTGCAATGTGGGGAGTGCGTATTATAGTGGTGGGTAATATTTCTTGACGGTTCCTCGTCTCACGCACCAAAAAAATTAATAAATATTAACTTAAAAAATAATTTCACTCACTCAAAGATTGTTACCAGCCTCAGTCGGACCATGAACCACTATAGCGTGTCCAGACTTTTGCAATGGAGGGGGCGAAACCCGTCAGCTGAAGGCATCCCCACCTACTGACCTTATTTTTTTTGGGACAATTTTCGCAAAATAGGAGAGGTAGCGCAGGGGGTTTGGGGGCGGTAGCCCCCCAGTTACCGCCGGAAGCGAAAATTTTTCAGAAACCAAGTCAAACGTTGAAAATGTAACATAATCTTGCATCATGCACCGTCTACTTTTCATTACGAAGGTCCACGGAAAGTTTTAGAAAATTTTTATCAAATTTGGTGAAATTAAATAATTACCGTATGGACCGCCGGAGGCGAAATTTTATTCGGAAATTAAGTCAAAATGTGAGTAAATTTGGTGATTTTTTAGATATTTCTTGAGGGGGCGGTTGACATGCACTTTCGATGAGGGGCACCGCCCCCTTCGCCCCCACCCCCACCCCCCCTCTGGTACCGATAGTGCCTTGAACCCCCCATACCAGCAGCGAACATGAGATTCAGAGGCGACAGTGCTCTTCATCTGGTATGGTCGATCTGCATGATGTTATGACTAACGTCCTCAAAAAACCAACATACTTTCATGAATGCAAACTTTCAGCTACACGAGTATTACTTTGTATTATCTTATACAAAGGCTACAGCATGCACGGCGCTTTTTTTCACGCAGGCATCATCATTCCATCCAAACGCGATTTTTTAATTATTTTAATCTCTCATATAAAGAGAATGATGGCACTTCATTCCCCAGTTCACATACAGCAGAAAAAAAAGTGATATAAATATTCCTATATATAAAAGTGAATTTAATTACAGTGACATTAAACTAATTACGCAGAAATAATATAATTAGGAATGTCATCCCTGTCACGCGCGAGCTTTATATTAATAATTCTACTACGAGAGAATAGAAGCGAAGCCCAAAAAGAGAGAGCATCATATACTCGTGCTTCGTAACTTATATTTTCTCGAAAAGTGTCGCTTAATATTTTATAATTTAGACCAAAAGAGAGTTATATAGATTGTGTCAGAGCACAGAATATTATTTTAACCGGGGTATAGGGTAAACTGTCCTATTATTGGCACCCCCAGTTATTGGCAACCAATAGGGTTCTTTTATTTTTGCTGCGTTTTGATGAAAGCGCCAATTTACTA
Source organism: Symphylella vulgaris (assembly GCA_034698405.1). Classification (NCBI taxonomy): domain Eukaryota; kingdom Metazoa; phylum Arthropoda; class Symphyla; family Scolopendrellidae; genus Symphylella; species Symphylella vulgaris. The sequence goes on along the minus strand of JAQGBM010000773.1, from coordinate 10,584 downwards.
GAGAGTGCCAACAACTGGGTTTGTAACAAATTTTTGTTTGTTTTACTTTAACATTAAAATATTGTAGAAAAACCTATTTGAAACCGATTTTAAGAAAGCTTAATGTCTGCTCTAAAATCTGGTGATAATAGGTTTTTTTAAAGCTGCAACATATTGCATGGGGAAATTAAACATCTATACCTAAGTCCTTAAAGTGCCAATAATTGGGTAGTTTACCCTATACATTCAGAAAGTGAAATAGCATCGTTGTATCATTCCAAAATAAACAGATTTTTTAAATAAAATAATCGATATTAAGGTTGCAGCTATTTGAATATATTTGTAAAACTGATCTGACAAGTTAATATGGAAAAATATTTGCCTTTTCTCTTATTGTTCGAAATTCCTCTTCCACCCATTCAAAGTTATTTCTCATTTAAAATAAACAAAGGAATATAACGGAAATCTATATCATGCTATTAATAACACCTTTTTTTTTATTAGTGCCCTGTATTTGTTCACTGAAAATAATGTAACAATATAATAAAAAGAATTGCGAAATTGGCTGGTGGAACGAAGGAAGATTCATGAAAGGAATCTGTCTGTGTTGAATATTATGCGATATTCTAATAAGTTAAGAAAAATGTCAAAATGCGTGCTAATGCCGACTGCATGCACTGTTATGCTGTGTTTGCCATATGGTGGATATAATCAAAGACCTATTATATAGGAGTAACAGTAATTTTCAGAGTAGGCTAATAATGAAAGAATAAATTAAATTATACAAGGAAAAGGCCAATAATAAAAGTTGTAGGCTATGTGTAATGTGTATGTTTGCAACATATCCTATAGAAACAGTTATGGTTCATTCCAGAAAGGACCATGTTATTCTAAGAAAAATGTTTAAGATTACAGGGGACCTGTCCAGAAAATGTATTAATAGACTTGTCATGCTGGTGTACCGATAGCGGATACAATTGAATATTAGAAGTGATCGAAAGACCACAAAGAACTGTAATAATGATATAGCCTATATAACTATATAGAATATAGTGCATGCGGGTCAAACTATATGGGTTATAATAGGAATACCGTAGTATGAGTTTATTATCCTGCTGATATCCGTAGTATGAGCCATTATCCTGCTGATATCCACTTCACATTCTCTCAGCAGTCTCAACATTATCCTTCCAGAATTTTTACCAGATTCCAACACTGTTTTGGCCCTATATAATCTATTCAGACTTTTTAAATTGTTATTTTTCTGAATTGTTATTTTCTAACCTAACCTAACCTAGCCTGACCTAACATCAACTTTCTTCAAACGAAAAAGTATCAAATTTTGTACGCATGTATGGGATTAGTTTTCCAGATGATGGGGCTCAGTCATAATACAGCAGGACTTTGATATTTTTATAGATGAACGGACTTAGAGAAAATTTTGGAGTGTCAGTTTTTATTGACTCACCCTGCATAACTCAATTACTTTAAGAATATTATTTTAGGAAGTTGTCTCCTTTTTCCTTTTGATATACCTATAGGCCCTAAGATGTAAAACAAAAATGTATATTTAAAATTGATATAGCCTTCTTGATGGCGCTACACAGCAGAATTAATTATTTAACTCCCCTCTTTATATATATTTAGGTTCAAGCTCTATAACAATAGGGCTACATGTTAGAACTTATGTTATGCTGACATCTTATACGTATTTTAGGAAAACATGGTCTTCTCGTCCCTTGATAGTACACTCGTGTTGCAGTGTAAATTTATAACGATAATAATTGCATTGGTGCTGTGCTCGCATTCTCATCTTCAAAAGGCTCGAGCCAACTCGCACTTAATACCTTTGTAATATTCCCTACACCTCCAGAGAAGTGTAGGCTATAGAAGACTGCATATTGCATAATATTGTCCTATATGCTGTTACCAGGAGTACGAGTATATCAAGGAGTGATCTACTGAAGAAAACTGATATACCAAAATCCACGAGCTTTCTAAATTCACCGCTATGTGGGATTTTTTGGCGCTGCGAGCGCGTTTACATTATTTTGCTATTTTTTGACATAACTTATAACGTCCTCGGACGGAATGAGTGAGAGTTACGTGAATTTCGGCATCATCGCACATACAGTGGGAAGTATAACGCACTCCTTGATATACTCCTGCTGTTACGATGGACATCATGGAAAGTGCTGAACGAAATATTATATTCATAGAGCAGCAACAGCAATACTCTCTTTGGGTTTTCGTTTTTCGTCGAGAGAAGAATATGCTTTCAGAAGAACAATATTCTATATGCATGTTCCTATTTTATATTTTTATACGTGTGACGTGGGTAATATGCAGTTATAATATGCTATAGCATTATTCTATACCTATAAACTCTTTTACAGCAGCAGCAGCGGAGTATTCAGGCTTGTCTCTCCCTCCTCTGTTCTGTTCTGCATGTTCTGTTGCACAAGAGTTTTGGGTTATTAATGTTTTAAAATGTCATCTTTTTCGCAAAACTTTACAAAGAATATTAAAACATGCATGCAGCACACTGTATAGGCTGTTATAAAGCTTATACCTTTATGTCCTATACCTACTTACCTTGACTATATAATATGCATATAATGTAATAAATTATGCATCAATTCAAAAAACAAAGATGGCTGACTTAGATACTGCTCAATTCTAAGGAATTGGAGTTAAGTTGTTATGATGAAATTTAAAATTATAATATGTAAGATTTTTTAGGAAAAAAAAAATCAATGTCATCAAAATTTACCCAGTATCGAGCCTAAAGTATGACCAGAGTTACTATACGCGATGGCTGACCAGAGTGCTTTGCGATGGCTGAATATGACCAACAGGAGAACATCGCCCATAAAGTATATTTGGATTTTCTTTATATAAAGACGAGAACCTACTCGGAACCTGCTCGGTTTTAACTTTTAAATGTTTTAAATCTTATCCGAAGGAGCCGCTTCGTATAATATTTCAACCAGCCATCAACGTATAGGAACAAACTCAAACTGTATAGTCCAGGTTCCATCTTGAAACAGGCTTAAGTAAAGTTAAATCTGGAAACGCTTAATCACGCTCTGCTACCAAATGTATAACGGGGATTTATGTCGTTACTTTTATTCTCTGTGTCACACTCTTGACATTTAATTTCAATTTCCTCTGCGCATATTTCTCTGAGATCCACATAACCCAGCACCCGTTACATTCTTATACCAGCCGTTGAACCGATTAGAACCGATGACTGTATACACTTCAGCACACAATTTAAACAAAATAATATTACTCCTATATAAAAAGTAAGCCCAATATATTATGTGTAAACAATGACAATTATTACAGGTATATAGGTTCAATACATCACAATCGAGACAAGTTTCAGTCTTTCAACAACTGATATTTGTCGTTGCTGCATGGTATAGAGATATATACTGTAATTCCTTGATGGTATAATACTGTATACTTGCTCGTATATAACTGATATACCCCGGTAAAACTCGGAGAATTCTCTTATTCCAGTGTTGTTTTGTCTTATAAGAACTCTATTCAAAGACAGTTTGGCATAATAATAGGGTACTTATCGTTTGTATATAACAAGGATGTATTATTCTATCTTGAAGAAGTTTAGACTAAATAACAAGGTGTATTGTTGCTGCAAAGTATATATACCGTGGAGTTTGCGGTATCAAAACTTGAAGTAAAAAATACATCAGTACATTGTAAAGTATATGTGCATACAAAATGACCTAGACCTCAAACTAACTTAAATTATTATGATATGCAATAAAATGGAGATTAGCTTATGTAAAGACTTCCTAAATGTAAACAGACATTGCTGAACTCTATAATAATAAAAGGCTTTAGGCATGATATAGTTGAAAGTAATATTACTTAGCGTATAATAATTTTTTATCTAATGAAACCCTCCTCAGTCCTCACCAGACTTTTTGTTTCACACTTTCTATCTACCTAGTAATATAAATCCCATAATGCAGCATTAAGAAAAAAATACACAAGATCCTCTATATGAGAAGAAATATATATAACTTTAGCCGATGTAGGCTATATACTGCGAAAAAAAACCTGTAATTTAGTGGAGAAGCCATAAAAAGGCGCACTTATAGTCCTGTCAGCTTTGTGCCTGACATCTGCAACAGACGTATCTGCCCATTGGGTTAAAGTCCTCTGGATATACTCAAATGATAAGGCGAAAAAAGAAGAAGAAGAAGATAGACTTCTCTTATGCAAGAGAAATGGTTGTTTTCTTATTGAATTCAATCAATAAAAAAGACATGAAACGCTGAGCAAAAGAAATTATAAGGTATAAAACTATACTGTATAATCGATACTTCCGTGTATTAAACTCTTTGAAAGTTTTACTCAAGAAATATAATTTATGGATCATGTGAAATTACTCGTATGATGTTTGCCGTTAGCTAAGTTTTGAGAGATGATGGAAGACTAACGGAATTTGCATATTGACGTGCCATCATACTGTGAAATAATGTTAAACTTGGACTTCATGCATCTAACTTACTAATTAATGACACTAAATGAACCTGACCTTCATAGTGATACATTTGATGTTTAACTGAGTACGACAAGAACTCTTACTTAAGGGTATGATATTCATGCACTATAGAAATCGGCTGGTATTGGAAATCCCATGCATGTTAAAAATAAAGTAGTCAAGAAAATGATGAAATTTTATTTCAAGATAGATTAAACCCTTCTGATGGGATTTCCATTTTAAATACCGTAGGTCACCACCGAAATTCGAAAGTTATAAGGCTTTGAAGTTTGTTTGTAGGTTTCTATGGAAGTAATGAATATTTGTGCAACTTTAGAACCTGAAATCTCTGGAATTTCAGCGGTGACGTATAATTTTTAAAGCGGAAATCTCTTCAGAAGGGTTTAGTTTATCTTGAAAAAAAATTTCATATTTTTCTTGATTACTATATGGTCTAGTGCATGATATCCCTTAACCTACTCAATAAATCTATAACCTTTAGCCTCTGCAAGTCATAACTTAGCTGGACTACAACACATCTAGAAAAATTTTTGTTTGTACGCGAAATATGCTTATTATTTTCAACTATTCTTTTTTTCTCTCTCGATTTGTGTAGCCTATGATCTTGAAAATGAAACAGTCTTGTAAACAGTTATAGAGTCGAGTTCAACGAACAAATAAATCTTCATAATTTTGTTTTGTGACATTTTGAGAATTATATATAGAAGAGAAAATATTATTATAAGTATAAGTCTATAAACGCATTAATATGTGATGCAGCTTTTCTAGGAAAAATTATAAAAGATCTTTAAACACAGAGAGAGAGAGAGGTCGGAAAAGAAGAAAGGGAGAAAAAATATTCATTCGCAAATATATTTAAGAAAAAAAAAAAATCATAATAATCTATATGGGTAAAAGAAAGAAAAGGCTCTTTCCACCACCCTCCCTCCTGTGTTGAGTCTACAGTAAATCTCCCTGAGTGACGGTTGAAATATAGATGAGATGTAAAGAGAATGACTTGCACGTTTATGTATCTAGACGAAAAAGAATATAAGGGTGCGCAGGCAATCATGTTAAGGATTCCAGTCACAATAGTAATTATTATGAAAATTCAAGGAGCACGAAGTTAGTAGTGATCATTCCTGATGAACTATATAACTTTGGAGTTTTTTTTTGTATTCGTACATGCTGATGTAAAGTGAAAATGGCGGTGTTGGTGTTGTATAGAAAGTGTTCCCTAGAATATAATTTCGAAAGCTTATACTATAACAAAAAAAACTGAATAAAATATGGACATCACACCCCCGTTTGAAACTTAATACCGTTTTCTCCACCAGTCCATTTCTCGTGGGACTACTTCTCTTCTCCTTTATGCAACAAAGGATAGAGAAGGCTTTTTTGTTGAAGTTGTAGAGATGCTGTGAGTGGCCTATTGGTTCCAAAAAAAAATAGTACTCTACATGTTTCTTTTTATTATATTTGCATATTAAGTATGGTGAGCGGCGACAAAGAAGGGGGAGAATATGATTTGCATCGGCCTCCCTAATATCAAGAGTATATCAAGGAGTGATGCGTTACTCCCCAGTCCCCATTATACAACTGCCTCATTCCGTCCGAAGGCGTTAATTTATAGGGCAACTTGGGTCGCCTGCTATTTTCCTGCTTTCGGCAGGTTAGCTGCAAAATTACTACATTTTGCCAATACTCCTACTCCTACGTCACTAAAAGTAGCAATATTACAGATAATCCTGACGAAAGCAGGATATGGCAAGCGACCCAAGTTGACCTAATGTCAACAAAATGACACTCTCTCGCAGCGCTACGAATCCCACATAGCTGTGTAAATGTAGCTCAGTAGCGCTTGGCCTTAGGATGCCTAAAGAGACCCGGGTTCGAGCCTCGGCGGGGGCAAGAATTTTCCAAGTCTTAAGGCATTGCTTCTATGTACAAAGGAAAGAGAATGGTTCTATAGTCATACCCGTGCTCGTGTGGTGTTTATCCGCACGTTAAAGAACCCAGCTTCGCGCTGACAAAATTGTCCCTCTCCGTCCCTGTCCAGCTCCTTGATATACTCCTTGTAATATGGACATTACCATCATCATGCTTTTTTTCCGAAAATGTTCAGGAAAGGTAATAAACGGGAAATGTATCGAAAGTTTCAATTATAGGTTCGATCGAAGCACATGATGCTATCTCTCTTATAAATATTTAATGATGTAGCAATTTTTCTGGTATAAAATGTTATTATTTACTCTGGATGGTGTGCGAAGTATGGTTTGGAAATGGAATATAAATTGGAATGGTGGCGGACATAAAGGGTATACTCGATTGTTAATGTTATTCGTATACTGCACAGCCGCCAGAAAGGTTAATCGCTGGTCAAATAGAAAGCTTCTCAAAGTCTTTCATCATCATCATCATCAATCATCATCATCATACGCCTTTTCCCATGTTGGGGTCGGCCTTTCGAGTTCTACTTCTTTACTCCTTCCTATCCTTACTCCTTAGCAATCTCCCCCATCCACTCCACATTCCTTCATATATTTTCTATAATAACTACGGTAGTTCCCAGCATTGCTTTGGTCTACCCCTTCCCCTCTTCGCTCCTAAATTCACACTCATTACTTTCCTAACTATATGAGCCTCTTTGCTTCTAACCAGATGCCCAAACCGCCTCAATCTGTTTTCCCTCATCTTATCCTTAATGTCAACATCCCCAGTATACCATCGTCAGCTATACCTCTACGTCTCATGAAGTCTTATGATTTTTTTTAAACTATTCAAGGTAAGTTATTATAATATGTCAAATATTAGAAGGAGTAGAACAAAATAATGCAGGGGATGTGGTCATAAGTTATCAGGTCATCTATCCTCTTCACGACCACAGACACAAAGAGCATCATGATGGACCTAAAATAGCTGAGATGATGATAGAATGTCCAGCAGTAACTTAGGCGAAACGAGGACACAGTCATATCAAATTCTGATCTGGAAGCCAGGTTACTACAGGGTATGAACAGTCTAGAAAATAAGCGAGAATGCGACTTATTCCCTCGATGGTGATATTCGTTGAAATCATAGCATATAGAAGTCACAGTTTTCCTCAAATTTTCTTTCTCGTTTTATACTTTCGGTACTTTTTCACTTTTTAGCTGATATGGCTATAGAAGAAAAGAAAAAAAAAAAAAATTTAACACCTACTAACTTTTGAACGAACAGAAGAAGAAAAAGAAAAAAAATTAATCTTTTCGTCATCTGTAAAGGAATGTTTGAATGCAAAATGACGTGCGAATGTGTGTCTGAAAGAACGACGACGTGTTGAAATAGCATGAGGTTCTTCATTTTCAGAATGGGATATGAAAGAGAGAAGAACCCTAAAATGTGTCTTCAAAGTATCTTTTACTTTCTTTAATATTCTTATACGAGTTCGTATTTTTTTATACTGTAGATGGGATTCATCATATTATACATTTAGAAAGGGAGGAAATTTCTTCTTTATGAGTTTATATTCTGAAAAAGAAAAGGTATATATGATCCCATAAAGAACGTTTCGAAAGTTATATTATATGGTAAAAGGGCTCCCGAGAGAGGGGCATGGCAAAAAAAAACGTTTTAAAAAGATCGCCTCGCTCTTAAAAAAATATTCTTTGCTGAACCTTTTTTTATATACAAACAGCACTTTATTATGTAGTCAGGACTTGAAGAAAATATAAAAGTCAAAGAGTAGAAAAAACCATGTTATGACTCGGTAGTAAGTCACAGTAAGTGTACAGTATAAGATATACCAAGTCAAAAATTCAATGCTGGAAAATTAAAATTAGAATGCAAGCATTTTCTCGAGCTTGTTCTTGGGTGGATGTATTACTCTTTAGTATAGTAAAATACACCAGGACCCGAATTCCGATTATTTTTACTCCAAAATAGCAATATTGTAATTAGCAATATTGACGTCATAATGACAAAAAAAAAAAAGAGAGAAGAAACATATAGGGAGTACCTAATCAATCGTTGCATGCAGCGTTTGAAGCAGTTACTTATACCAAACAGTACTTACTCGGTACGGTATAATAAACAAAATTTGTTTATTGTACGGGGTAAGTATTATATATTAATTATATACTACTAGCATTGCCCGCTGCTTCGCTCGCGCTATAGCGTTTTTAGCACTCTTAAGGCATAACCCATACTCACCCAAACCCACCTCGTACACACTCTTCACGAACCATACCTACCTCGTACCCATACCTGTACCTCTACCTAGTACCCAGTACCAGTACCCCTTCCTTAGTACCTACCCCTTACCCCTTACTGTTGAAATAGCCTAAATGAACAGTTTTGAAACACTTTATTTTTCAAATTCAGAGAATAACCTCACAAAAATGTCAATGTGCTAAAGTCAACTGGATGGACTGGATCTGGTGAAATCTTGTTTCGCTATATAAAAGTACAGCAACTGCTTCTGTAAGTACGGTAATTGGCTAATAAATTTTTGTTTATAGGTATAGTATAATACGAGGAGAGTAATGAAACACATTCCATTATAAGTTATTTTACTATATTAGTTATTACTCATCCGTTAAATATTTTCTTCCATTTCGTCATCGTTTTTGCTTTCATCATTAAAATAATAACATACTATTATATTTCACTGCACATAAAAAGGTTTATTCCTTGTTTGTCCAGCAACTGCCGGGTATATAATCATTTATAGTCTGTCCTCTGAAAGAATACACTTAATTGATCATAACATTCTAATCGAGGGCTTTCAATTGTCTAACCCGACATAAGCTTGAAACCTTGAAAAGCCATCGATTTTCTTTACGAGTCTTTGCATTTTTTTACACTTCAAGGTGTAATTTGGATAAACGTTTGGCGAAGTGGTTCGTGCGCCCGCTTCGGAAGCCAAGGAACCGGGTTCGAGCCCCGGCTAGGGCGAGAAAATTTTCCGAGTCCTATGACATTGCCCCTGGTATGTACAACAGAAAGAGAAGGGCTCTGGTCATACCTAGGGCGCTCCATCACTACTGCTGCGCAGCAGCGGGTATGTTAAACAATTGGACCAACGGGCAGCCATTTTGGACACATGTACAGCTGATCATAGGTTATTACGGAGCGAATTTGAGCAAATCAGGGCAGAACAACCAGGCATTTTCTTAAATTATCAAAAACCAAAAAAATTGTCTCTCATTATATTCTCCCACTTTCTTTATAATAATAAGTTTGTAAGGACCAAAATGTCTATTTAACATACCCGCTGCTGTGCAGCAGTAGTGATGGAGCGCCCTAGTTCCGACTACCCCGTCTTTTCATTACTCATGACTCATGAGCCATTAAGACGAACTTATGGTCGTTTAATTTTGTTTGTAAACAAAGCAACTGATGAATCAGCAGCCCAAGATTATTCGAAAAGTATTCTTACTATACTGAGATGATTTTTGGATATCATGTGCTGAGAGTGGCTGTATAACTTTAAAAAAAGAGTGAAACAATTAACTTACGAGGAAAGTGATTGCGGGATTGTCAGCCCATTCCCCCAATTTGATCGTTTCCTGCAAATCGTAATCCCAGTAGGTACACTTTTCCAGACACTTCGTTTCTTCCGATGACATTGCATCGATAACAACTTTTTCCACATGATATACATTTGTTGAGTTAAAAACAAAATCTTCTTCGTTTCTATTAATAACGAAAAAAAATGTTATTTTTCGAATAATAATCATTATGGCATCACCCGCTCCCGTGCCAAAATTCAAGCATTCGAGAACCGACAGTTGCGACTCTGCCTACGAGTTCCAACCAACACCAACACCGAGTACGTCGACCCAGCTGGGCATCAGAGCCCCCGTGACGGAGAGGCTCCAGAGGATCTGCACAAGTTTCACCCGTTCCGATCACGCCAAAAACCTTCCCATAAGGGGCCGCGTGGGTGTCAACCGGCTTGATGTTGCGACTTCTGTTCCAAGTGCAGTTGCCCCCCTTTCACAGGTGAGCCCTGCAAGGCGCCGCGCCCCCAAGATCCAGGCGCGGGCCAGAAGAGAAAACGTAACAGGTAGACTGTAGAGTATAGCCGCCGCCCCGCCCCCCCC
>JAQGBM010000772.1:0-12341 GCA_034698405.1 Symphylella vulgaris | reverse complement strand
TATATTATGGAAAAGAAAAGTAAGTGTTACCGTAATAGATCTCCTTGAAAACCCAGGGATTTCATATGCGAATACCCAAGTTATACTTGCTAAGGAGAAATAACCTTTCCAAGGCTTAAAAAGCCTAGTGAAAGAATTAAGTGTAAAACATTTTTTTACATAAGTTAAGCAAGTTATTCTCATTAACTTAATGATAAACAAACATTTAAATATAAACATATTAATAAGATATTATAAGTTATATAGGCATTAAGCAAGCAAACTTATTTTTTTTTAGCATAAAAGCATATGCATATAATTATCTTATTTTAGCCGAGTACAATTCTTAGGTCACACATAGCTAACAATAATTTTGCTGTATAGCAGGCTTTCACCACAAATATACAGAAGGTGAGATCAAGGAAATGCTCCACCTCGTATTGAATCTTGATAGATACGATACCTAGCTCACATAAAAAGAAGTAAAGTTTATAACGACCTTATAACGTATAATAATTTGCATTGGTTCATAAATGGTTGTAGCCTATGGACCTTGCATTTTGAATATTCTTCGAATAGCTCAAAACTTCCTCCTTTTCTGTCATGATTTATGCTAACATTCACATTATCAGGAATCAGGATACATTTTAGTGAGGTTTACGATTTACCCTCAGACAAACGATAAATTCTTTTAAAATTAATATTAAATCAAGAAAGTTAAGGAAGTAGAAATTACCCACATTTTACACTCATTACAACTTACACCTAAGTTATTACGAGACAAACTGTTGAAAAACGTTGGCAAACTCTATGAGGTTTAAAAAGGTATTTTAATTAGGTTAATAGCGTCCAACTTTTCTAGGATTTGGAAGCGGTGGAGCACACGATAAAATATCGCGTAACTAAAAGAGCTAAAATGACTCGAGGCTTGTTTCAGAGTATTAGATAGGGTAACCCGTATATTTTCCAAGTTACAGGATAAAAGCACTATCAAAGAATAATGTGGAGACCATGACCTTTAAAACATTTTTTTTACATAAAGAAACTTTTAATTAAGTTAGCGAGTTTAATGAAAAAATCACGCGAATACGTATATATCGTAGGCTCTGATGCTGTATAGCCTACTCCGTGTGTATCACCAGACCGTATAATTCATGATCAACATTAAAGTAAGTTAGCCTACCGGCCCTATACTAGCTCTATCAAAGGTAAAATAAAATAATAACTTAAAAAATAACTAATTTTTTTTTGTGGTGAGCGACAACAACGATCATAAATAAACCCGCTTTTTCAGTTTGCATAAAAACTTGATTATAAGATAGATGCTGATAATCTTGAAACCTTCGATCGTTACGGTAATAATCGAGTCTACCTTTTCTTTTCTTCTTTACTTTAGCTGTTAAAAACAACTACTGTATTTGTTTTCTTGGTAAATAAAGAGATATATTTAACTTATATCAGCATCTTTTAAGAAAATGGATTGTAATTAAGGGCTGCTTTACAACGCCCAAAGAAAATCATGTTGCCTAATATGGTCAGGGCCTTAGGGGAACGCCACTATATACGGTATTCAGGGGTTCTTTGATGTACTGTACAGGGATATAATTGTAAAGGTATTATTCTAGCCACTGTAGTAAAGGGATCTACCGGGGCATAGCTATCCAAAACGAAAAATCCGGCACTTTAGAATTTCACTTCCCCAGAAAATTCTTGCTAGCCTCAGCCGGCTTTGGACCCAGACCCCAAAAGTTGGGTTCAGAGACAGGAGAGTAAACCACGTACCACAAAAGTTATACCAATTATAACCTTATAATTAAATTAGCCAATGATGAGTTAAACCACAAAACCATCGGCGCCGGCTTTAAAAAAATGTGAAACGCAAAATGCTCGCAGGAATATTTCTCTCACAAAGATCTAAATCTAAATAAAATAATAAACCAATTTATCCGTAAAATAAAAAATAAAAAACCAACGAAAAAAAAGATGTTATTGCGTAAACCAATCAAGCGAACAAAACTTAATTCTACTGCCAAAGAGCGAGTAACGAAATATATATAAAAAATTACGAAAAAAAAGTACATAGTATAAATGGTGTCTTTTATAGGAATCGATCAACTGGGAGCGGCAGCGAATTACGTGACTGCAGTGTGTCGGTGGGAGAAGCCATTCTACGCAAGACTTAGCTCTACCATATCGCGCATACTGCTGGGGTTTAAGTGTTTTTAGAAATTATCAAGATAAAAGGGGAAAAGACATATCAAATTTGGGATATCTTCATAAAAACGGGGTGAAATTATTTCAATTACCAAAAAACTGCCTCGTTAAGGCCGTGATACTTCTGCCAAAAAAAAAGTGTATACAGCAGTCTGTATCCTCTGTATATAGTGGTAAATAGTATACCAGAGAAAATTGTTTCTTGGGTTTATAGCTGTTGTTATCTGCTCAGTTTTTCGCAGGATAACGTAAAAATTTGAGGTGAGGGTGTTACCTAAATCAGTTGCTATGTAATTTTGATCAATTCATTGCTTTTTTAACATGTACTTAATAGTTTTAGGGAACTTGAAAAACATTAATGCATTCAAAGAATTCAATGATAAACACATTGAGATAAACCGGTGTATGGTATGATGGTTATAAGTAGCCTATAGGTACTATATACCGGTATTGTTTCATCGATCAGGTTAACGTTACAATAACTTATGCTACAGCCTCCCTTCCCTGATCCTGTAGGTTTTATACGGGGTAATGGTAAAGAAGGTTTTTAATCGCATTTACCATAATTATACAAACACAGTTTACCTAGGATTTTTACATTTTAAAGTTAAAAAAATAAAAAAAGCAAAAGTTCTATTTTATTATTTATACGTACGAGTATAACTAAATTAGTAAAATTACGTATATATAAAAATCTCAGTTATATAGGCCTATACTGTATACGGGTATAAATTTATTATTTAAGGTCTACTAATTCCGGTAGGATTATTGCGAGTATATCGTAGGATGTATAGGAAAGGTTTTTTATCCGCCTCTATAACACTTTAATTTAAAACAGAATTGTAAGAAGGAGAGGAATAATAATTTTTCATTTACTACGGTAATAAAGTCTGCACAACTTGAGGCTCCAAATGTTAAACTCTTTCGGCAATATTGCAGTTGCAATATATGTACAGTCCGAAATAAAAAGGATTTGTTCCCGCCAAAATTAGAACCCTCTGTCAGAAACTAATCTCATTCACCTAAGTTACCCCGGCGCACCACGTACCGGTAATTGATCGGGACACTGGATAGATATATTATGATGGAAATAGCCTAGGTTTCAGACAAAAGTCATGTATTGTGATTTGTGAATTAACTATAGGCCTATATACGATCCGGTGCTGGCACCTAAAAATCCGGTCTCTACTAATGTGTGAAATTAAAATTGGTTCGTTATACTCTTTAAACGTTTTGACAGCATTTTCTAACCCAAAATACACAACGATTAACATATTATAAATTAAGTCTGCATTTGGGACTTTCCAAATTTTACACGTGCTGCAGGATAAATCGCATGTAACTGTATCTGGAAAGCAACGGTTGGTTTTTGACAGCAGTGTAGGAGTTGAAAATATATTGTATTTATCTATTAAAAGCTGTCATAACCAAGGTCGTTTGGTACTAACTTAGGACCGCGATAATAAAATATTGGGGGATGAGCTGGGGGTATCTATTCCCCTAAGAATAGTAAGGGTATACTTGTCTGAATACCCCTTTAAACGGGGTTTGTGAATCTTATTGTGGTATCATATAGAAAATTCTAGACTTCTCGGAATGCCAAACATGCCCGTCGCCTTCGCGGAATCTAATCTCTCCACAGTCGAGTATTATTTTAAACAGCTAGCAGCCATATTTAGCAGTGCAGGAACGCTGCTGGTTCTGTATGCTGCCCATAAACGCTTTTTCTATTATTATTATTCTGGCAAGTGCTAAAAGAGGAAAGAGCCGGCTACATCGATATGTATCGCGGTATCACACAATAATAATATATACCAAACATATCCGGCAACATCACGGTACGAAAATAAAAATAACAAGAAATTGGAAATGGGTTTGACCCGATTTTGGTATTACGGTATAAAAAAGCTTTTTTCCATTGCATTTCGCTATAATTCCTTTGCACTACTGGCCTAACCAAATAGGCCTAACCATATAGGCTATATGGTCTGTATCGGTATTAGCAAGAGTCTATATGAGCATGGTATTAGGTATTAATCCCTGTATTTTCGACCAGGAAGTAGCCTACGTCGGGACTGACCACCCGTTTTAGCACTGATCACAAATTAATCAGCTTTACTTTCGGATCCATCAATGAAGATTGTGGGTACTGGGTAACCTAACAATATAACCCTCATGCCGCATATGTTCAGCACAGGCTAGATAGCCTAGATTCCCCTACTCTACTCTATACTCTCTTTTACGGGAGATTATTAATTTACCTTTTTTCGGTGTAGGCTACTGAAGTTTTAGCCGACTGTCATATTGGTCAACTGACTCAATACTCATACTGGACGTATCTATAGGAAGTATATATCGAAAAGAAAGTCGGCTAAACTTCAGTATGCCTAAACCGGCAAATCAAAAATCAAAGCTCAGCGCGCGCATCTCGAAAAAGCTCTCGCGTCCACCTAGCCTAATTACAGTCTCATTTTGAGGAGTATGGATTTTTAATAGAAATTAGATCGAGGAAAAATATGTAAATTATGAAATTTTGCATGGAATTACTGATTCATTGTCTACGTAAAATACCGTAATTCTTCTACTGAGGTTAAACATCGCCAAGGAAGAAGCCCCAGCCTCTTCCTTTGTACATTCAATATAATATTCTTTGACTTGAGCATTCAAAGATACAATTTAACCATTATTATTTCACTTCGAGATTCATGCATTTACAGTATGTGCAGAGATCAAATGGATTGATCCAAATTCCAAAATGGATTTTGCTGCATGGCTTAAAATCATATCTAAAAGCTAGGTACTATATAGGCTATAGCCTATTGTGATTGCTCTAATATTGTGATTTAAACTATCCGTAATAACTTAGGCTAATTCTCATTATGCATCAGTATTTCGAATAGCTTCGGAAAGGATCGAGATAGGATACGTGCACTTCTGTTGGGCTAACTAATATAGCTGTATTCAGACAGGTTGACTGCACTTCAAGTTTATGGTGACCTCCTACCATACGCTACCGGTATCTCTCTTAATAACCGGTGCCAATTTTTTTTTGCTAAACCTCCCCTCAATTGCCGACTACCCAAAGGCTTGCGCCTATACAGGGTTATACTTCGTAGATTACCTATAAGTAGGCAGAAGCGGGAGCGAACCGGGAACTGAATTTGAAGCAAGTCATGAAGCTTTCTCCATTGATTCAGACACAATTTACAAGGTCTATATAATACACAAAAATTAATATACTTTTTCTCAATACCTACAGTAGGGCCTACGTACAGTATAATCGTATATCCATCTACGAAATTGAAATATTGGTAAAATAATTCCTAAATACAGCATTAACTAATCATTTGTCATTGTTAATATCGCAACGATAAAAGGCAAATAAATTGTATTAACGTGTAACATACTGGGTTAGGAAGAAAATGATAATAGCTAAACTCTGCAACTTAATAAATAGTTGTAATGCTACCCGTCGCCGTAACATACGTAATCGTTTGATAGTGAGACGACAAACAGATCGATCTAAAACGGAAGCACTCAGGGGGAATAAAGGGTGGTTAAACCCTCTCGGGATAAGAAGATTATTAATTAATCATTAATAGCGGGCGTTTCCAAAATAAATACAACATTAATCTAAGTTATTAAAAAAATCAAATTGGTCGCGGCACGCCACCGTACAAGATTAGCAGGCTATACCCGTATCATACTGTTTTTCGGTACGGTACGTTAAATTCGTTAATGTCATCTATGAGATGATACAGAGAGGGCCACATTAGGGAGCCGGTTCCTCATATGTTCACGACTCCACCACATGGGATTACTTTTCCTTGCCTATCACTAGACTACTATATAGGCCTATGCTTATAGGCCTATATAAACTTAAGTATATATACTCCGTAGATGTTACCGTATAACTCCAAAAACCATTGTTTGTTTGATTTTTTTTATACACAAGCCTCATAGTCATAACTCGACGACGGAGTGAGATTAATTTAGCCTAATTAGATACAACCAGGGAAATCGCCTTTCACATAATTAAGGCCAAATGGTTCTTTAATGTGCAAAGGCACAGCTAGAGACCTCGGTTTCAACTCTCAACAGAAGAAACCGCGCCACTTTAGAGGATTTGACTTGCGCACTTATAGTAATTCTTACCAGCCTCAGCCGGACTTTAAACGACGGCGGACGTTGGGTTCATAGTCAAGTGCGCAACCATTGTACCACTAACGACACCAAAAACTCATGGTTTGAACCTTACAACTCCTTCCTGGGCCAATTTTGGGTAACGATTAAAGGGAGTAAAGCATTCTCATTCGAAAAAGCCGCCATTCGCAGGAATACATTTTTTCATCATATTAATTCCTACCCATCTCAAACAGGATTTGAACCTGCAACCTTGAGTTCTGTGTGTTAACAATAAACCCATCGGCGCCGACATCAAGCATTCAATTACACACCTGATCATAATCAATTTCGTTGATCATAATAAATATACCATATCTAAACGCGTTAAAGTGTTAAACAAACGTTATGGTATATATATAAGATAAAATACAAGCTAGATTTACGGTAAACAATATTGCTTTGATAGAGTAATAAAAGGGATGGTTAATTTTTACTCTATTAATCGATAGCGTGAATAAATATAGCCTTTTTTATATCACGTACACATTGAAATCCATGCCAATTTACTTACCCGCACTGATAAACAGTTCGCCAAAAAAATTATATTGTATTCCCAATCTATTTTATAATGAGTGATATGAATGTTATTATCCTAAGTAAACGGTAATCATTCACAACATTCCCAAAAATTAATATTGTTTATTACACATTTAACACAGCACTGAATTAGAAGAGAGCTAGAAAGTTATATAGAGCAGCCCTTTAATAAAACGTGTGAATTAAGTACGGTGAAACTGGACTGCAAAAAGGGTGCACAAAATCGACTAGTATACACAGTCACAACTATAAGTGCGCGCAACTGATAGATCCCGCGGGTGGTGCAAAAGATAGAGAGAAAGAGGGAAGAGGAGGCAGCAGACAGGAAATATGCATTGGATCGAACAATCGCGCATCTGTAGGAGACCGCAGCGCCGCCACGCCTCGGCTGCCAGCAACCGCCAATGACGTCACTCCAGGGCTCCTTGATTGCAGCCTGTATTGGCCCTATCAAATGCAGTTTTACGCCGCTCTTCGTTCCATATTGAACAATGTGTGCTGTACGTGTTGAAAAATTCTCCCTGGCCTTGGGACAAATACACAAACAGCTGAATGCACTGAGCTTCAACTTTGAACTTTATACGATCGAGCTTAAAATAGATTGAACTCGCCTTAATAATTCTTTAAGCTAGAAGCAAAAGTAGGTTAGATGTTAAAACACATGCAATGGGGTCAAGTGTGCCAACACTGCATGCAGGACCATTAAAAGCAATATTTGCATTACATTTTATCTTAGAAATAATTTGTTTCTTAATCACAGAGACTTGGATCATTATATATCAAATATTTCATTATAATTGTATATCATATTTATTTATATCATATATATCAAATATTTCCTTCGGACCCGGAATAGAATCCGCAACTTGAAGTCTGCATCAGGGGTCTTGTAGAGAAAGCATTACTTCAAGACCATAGGCGCCTTTCCCCCCTTTCCGGCTTTCCCTTGTACAACACAAGACAAGGGTTACGGTATTTAATAAATTATGCAAAAATCAAGGTACGTGTAAAAAATCAAGTGTTTAAAGACTCTTCCGAAATAGTCACCTCATCAGTCATCACCTAAATCTTGGTTAGTCGTATAGCATTAGTCGCAACCTCTAAGCCAATGGTCGATCAGCTTCTTCTTTATGCAGCTATTATGAAGACTTACACTATGGTATATAGATTATTGTGTATGGTTATCCTAGCCTTTTGTGGTTCCACCCTTCCGCTAATAACTTAGATCTACCTCAATTCGATGCGCAATTTTTGATGCACAATTTCTTTTAGACGAAATGATCTAATCGAATTCTAAAAGTTTCAGAGCTCTCTTTTTGCAACAGAAATTGGTCTCTCATTTCTAATGCGAAAAAGAAATAATCTCTTTTTCGTGACAGCCAAACTGTCATTCATTCCTTATGCAGTCGTAATTTACTAATTTACATATCGAATAATAACGCGAATATATGAGCGAAATTATTATCAGAAAGAGGCGAGAGAACGAAATTTCGTTTGGCTCTGAGCATAATATGAATAGGCCACGTGCATTTGCTTTTTCCATTTTATTTCGCATGCTTGGTCTGGATAATTTGGTGCCTCGCTCACCCAAGGATAGATAAAATATAAACACTAACTCGAAAGAAATTGACTCAACAGTATGTTGAGGACAGCAAAAACATTATTTTAACTCGTGTTCTGGACTTTTTTTTTTACTGATGATACATCATACTGATGATACATCATATTACCCCCGGGGTACATTACAGAAAACCCTTAAAATGCACCAAATTTCAATATTATGAGTTAAATTTTACGCAAACTGAAGAATCTGACATATTCTTAGCTCAGAAGTATGTTAATTTGACTTAAAATTCGCGAAATTTTGAATTCGGATTTTTTCTCCCACCCCGGCATATACAATTATACATATATTTCAATTTTGTGAAAATAAATTGTTAATGTAACGTCTTTTTTAAATTTCGTTGGGTTTGATTGTTAAAATCATAACCAGGCCACAGACTGTTATCGGTCCTACAACACTGGGGTCTGAACCGTGTTTGGCTAGAATAAATCTAGATTGATGAAAATTCTCTCAGAAATTTTTTTTTGTCTTCTTAAAATATTTGTCGTATGCCATTTCGTTATTTTTTTTCGTTTTATGTTACCATTCTAATTTACTTAATTATTTAAACTCGAATTCGATAAGTTACCGTTATTTTCTTTTGCATTATTTTAGGTGTGGCATGTTTCGCATTTTTCAAAGTTTCCTTTTTCTTCTGACACCGATACGATCGGCAAAGAATATCAATATTATTCTTTGTCTAAATATTGATAAATTATAATTAAAACTATATCAATTCAAACATGTTATCGAGATTAAATAATGGCAAATATTAAAAAATTCAAAGAGTTCCTACAAAGAGCATACTTTCTTTTTCATTGCATGTAGTCTGCTGTATATTTTTATGCTTCGAACATTTCTATTCTGGCTTATAAAGTATGCTAACTTAAGTAACTCTGCTGCACATTGTTATATAAAGGATACGATATAAAAAGAAAAGCTAAGGCTAACAGTCAATACAAAGAGTCTGATACTAGTATCCATAATACATTTTATTCTATGGAGGGACGATGCTCAAACATTTCTTCGTGAGAATCAAGTTGCGCAAATGTGCCTCCGAAGAATAAAACAGAGCAATTGTTCTTCACACTGCAATGCGGAGCCCGCGAATCCAAGCAAATTGATAAAATTACTTACTTACCTTCAGTTTTTTTGTTCTATGTATAATAAAGATGGAGAAAACTTTATATTGAGATTCAAAATGGGGTACCACTTGGCTGGAGATTCTGCAAAACATTAAAAAGGAAATAAAAATTATGTACACACCACACGCACGCCAAAATCTCGGGCCGTTTTTTTGACAGATATAAGTTTCAGGTGTGCCCGAATATATATATTCCTGCGTATCATTAATTATCTTTTCACTTGGTGTCAGGTAAAGCACCAGGCGAGCCAGGCCTGTGGAAGCTTGCAAAAAACGAGTTACAGGTACTATAAAAATGCCATCTTTAATTACGTTATTTTAATAGGATACAGCATAACCATGATCAATACACTGAATTGATGAAAAATTCAAGTCTAATACTCCGTAATTTAAAATTTTGCAATAGGCCCCTTTGTCATTTCCATCCTAATTCAGTGACCAGCAGACTGGTAGGCTACTTAAATGCTAACTTATTACGAGCAATGCGAAGTAGCAAGTAGGTAAAAATTATTTTCAAATTACAAATAGATTCATGATTCGTCGATTTTAAGTAGACTATTATTATGAATGGTAGATTTGGCGGGACTAACAAAAACACCTCAACATGGAATTGGCCAATTGGGTCCCTCCTGGTCCTGGCCCTCCAATTCCATGCTCAGAGCTACCCTTCTATATCATGCAATTTAGTCAATGATCGCTTGTTGGAGCATTCGTTTTGCATAAGGTAGTCCTATAGCTTTTATGTATTACCAGTACGGTACCAAAATAGTAATAACAGGCTATACGGTACTACTAATAATAAAAAACAACGTAGACTATTATAATGGTTTTATAGAAGACGGCTTGTATGAAAACTGAAAAGTAACTGCGCAATATTTACTCTCAAAATCCATGAACATTGACTGTGACTGAAATGCTATTGTGATCCTGTTTCTCCGTATAGATACATTTTTTCTTAACATTAAAAAAAACAATGTTTTGACTCAGGAAGACTTTTAGATATCAGTGTTCATCAACACTAACAAGTACATTCTGCCTAAGATTGCGACGCGACAAGTTGAATAATCCATCATCACTCAGTGTTAGAAGTGTTTGGGGCTGGTGTAAAAGCCAAACTAAATTAGCACAAATACTCCACTGTCTGTAAAAAGGTTTTCTATAACTATACAGTAACAGAGAATAATGAATTTTCGAGAATAGCCTAGTATAACTTAATACCATATATATTTTTATTTTTAATGGAAAGTTATATGATACCCCAGCTTTAGTGTGAAATATAGGGTAACCAGTTTACCCAAAGTCTGCAGGGTTGTTTCTTTAAACAGACCTGTTGTTTCGGCGAGCGGGGATTAAAGCTGTTTTAGATTACATGTTTATAATTTTAAAATTTAGCCCCTGTCAGGTTGATGGTTCTTAAGTACAACCAACAGTCTAGGCCCGCACCAGACAGTCCACAACCATATTATTGCAATATTGACAACCATATTAGTCTATAGCATACTGCTACTCAGATTACTTTATTTCTTTCATGAATTGGCGTAAGTACAAATACAATATTATTCTAATAGGCTATTTAAATAAGGCCTGGATTTTGGTTGAACAATAGGTACGTTACCCTAGTTAGTACTGTAAGTTATTTGCTTTGGTTTCAACTTTCATGCAGCTAGCCTATATCAAGTCAAAATGCTCTTCAAAGCGCGTCGGCTACTCGAGAAAAGTGTAAGATTTATTAAATAATTAAATTAAATTTCTCGCTATATTAATCAAAACAGCCAGGTTTCTATACAACTGTTTGTTATTAAGCTTTTAATTTCAAAAGGCCTGTCATTGTTTTCAAAGCAATGGCCTCGTTTTGCGCTTAATTATTAATTGAGTCAGACACAAATCAATGACTCTTTTTTCGAATTTTTTTTCCCGGTTATTCTGTTAAATTTTGTAGAGAGCTATAATATGAAACAAAAGGGAAGTATGTATGCTCGGCACATAACGAATTCAACACTCAAATTAAAAGTCGATGTAGAAAGAAAAGAGTAAAGAATATAAAGGTATGGCCTCCAGGGTCCTTTAATTTAATTCCACTTCGCATTACCAACACCAAAACTTCTTTTTAAAAAGAAAACCTATAATAAGGAAGTAATTAAGCTATAAAAAAACAGCTTGTTCTATATTTTAAAAGAACGAAGCATTAAAATGTGAATGTTTTGCTATAAACTGAAGAGATTGTGCCCATCGTCTGAAGGTCAAAGCCAAAATAAATATGCAAATAAAGTGAAGTTCGATTAGTCGATTATGGATTTTTCATTTTTATTCAATTCCTTTTTATATTCGATTATGGATTTTTTGTTTCAATTGTTGATTATCTGGGTTATAAACTTGTTTTTTTTTTTATCAATTAATCCTTTCAGGTTAAGAGTGTTCCCAAATTTCGTGTATCATGGGCATATAAGTTAATATCCATTAAATAATAATTTAAATTACTATTTTCCAAAATAAACTTGAAAAGTATATCTAGGCTAACGTATATACATTTTTTACTGAACCGATTTTCAATTTATTTTTATTTTGTAAGCTATAAAACTAAATTAAAATTAAATTATTTTTATTTTGCTCTATTTTTTATTTAATTTATGAAAAAGTTAAAAAATTTCGAACGTTTTCTTTAAAAATTTCGAGGACTTA
>JAQGBM010000771.1:0-12341 GCA_034698405.1 Symphylella vulgaris | reverse complement strand
GGGGGCCCGCATTGTAAAACTTGCAACCGGGCCTCAAGTTTTATTTGTGCGGCCCTGGCCCCAGGAAAAAATAATCAAGTTTTAAAAACAGACTGACTTACATTAATTCCCATGTCTTCAATTGTATGTAATTCGCTACGTTGTATTTCTTCCAAAGACACATTCAGATTTATAAGATCCATCTTCAGTAAATCGTTCCTTTTCTTCGTGTCTTCTGTCTCATTGTGTAAATCCGGGCATTTCAATTGTTTGCACAGTTTCAAATATCCTCTCAGAATGTCATTATCTGTGGAACTGAAATATATTCATACTTCAATCAGTTTGATACCTTTTGCATCCAAGAAAATTTAGAAATCGAATCACCAAAAAACTAAAGTAAAAACAACATAAAATCTTTATTGTTTTTAAAAAGATAAAATAATGCCAACCCAGCCGCGGTTTTAACTTCGAAAGTGAGACAGAAATGCCTAAAATTCACCAAATTTACACAGATTTTGTAAAAATTTTCACCTCCAGCGGTCCTGAATTTACCAAATTACTCAAATTTTTAGCATTTGACATGGTTGCTGAAAATTTTTCGCCTCCGCTCCGGTGGAACTTGGGGGGCTATCGCCCCCCAGACCCCCTGCGCTTCCTCTCCTAAGTTATTTTGAGAAAATCGCCCACTAGGGGAGCTGTGGCGCGCTCCTGTAATCCAGCTACTTTGGAGGCTGAAGCGAGGGGAAATTCTCAGGGATGGGCTTGTCTGCACCTTCCTACAGCCCTCTACTCGGTCCGGAAGACTGGATGGACCTTGTTGGCTTCGACTGCGACTCGTTGGCGAGAGTTTTATATCTCCTGTGATGTCACGCACAGTGACGTAACCACACCATCTTTTTTTTCTCTCTTGCCGGGTCTACTATTCATGATCGCTGGTCACACTGGATCTCGAAAACGGTCTTACAGATTTTATTGAAATTTGGAACATATGTTATAGGTAATTAGGTATGGAGTAACCGCTCTGGTCCAAATTTGACGAAAATCGGATCGGCCAATTTTTGGTTATTTGGCCCTAAAGTGCAAAAAAAATTTCATATTGCCGTAACTTGGTTATTTATTTACCGATTTTGATGAGTATCACCTTAAAAAAATCGGTATCGATGGAGAGAAGGTGATGAGCCCATCACCGTTTACCGACCCCATCCGACTCACACTTCCGGTTTAGGGGGTCATAAACCGGAAATGGCAAAATCTCAAAAACGGCCTTACAAATTTTCTTGAAATTTGGCATGTGAGATACAGGTATGAGGTAAAATTTTTGGTAAAAATTTTGTAAAAATCGGATAGACCAATTTTTGGCAAATTGGCCCCAAAGTTGCAAAAAATATAATTTTATGATAAATAGCCATAACTTCTCTATTTATGGACCGATTTTGATGTGTAGCAGCTTAAAATAATCATATCAATGAGGGGAATATGATGGATCCATTACCGACCCCATAGGACCGGATGTGACCCCATCCGATCCAAAGTGACCCCATAAACCGGAAGTGATAAAATTTCGAAAACGATTTTACTGATTTTCTTAAATTTTGGTATTATACTGGTTCAATTTTCATGAAATTCGCCTGGGCAAATTTTGGTCAAACAACCTACCCTCAAAGTTTGCTAAAACAAATTTTTGCCCTATTTAGCCAAGGGAGCTATCATCAAGTCGCGCAGCGACGGGTATGTTAATCCTCCATCTTGCTCCTTAGGAATCATTCATTGATGTAATGGTTAGTGGTGGTCAAGAGTGACGAAGGTCACATTTTTTCTGTCGCTCTTTTTGCTCTGCAAGATGGGAGAAAAGGTGCAAGATGACCGCCCCATACTGCCTATCATACCCATCACGATGACAGCTCCCTACTATAGCCTATTACGTATGCATAACCATTACGCTATTTAAGTGTTTATGGTCTATTTTTGAAGTATGAAACATTGAACAAATTAATCGTCTCGATTAGGGACACAAGATGGTTCGATTACAATCCAAAATGACGTCAAAACCTGAAGTAAATGCGGTACCCGGGAGCGGGCTTAAAGGTATCGATTGTAAATCGGGCCTTCACGAATTTTTTAGACATATCTGGAGGGGGGAAATTACCGGTAAGTAAGTATACATACACAGAGATACTACTGTATTATAGTACGATTGCAAATATTGATTTTAAACATTAGACTATTGATTCTTACCGTTTACAAAGAACAATAATAGGATGATTTTTATTTCTCCAGGGTTCGAAATGTTCTTCCCAAATTACTTTTCGATCGAGGTACGTTTCAACTCTGTCGTAAACTGCGTAACCAAAAACCAAAGAAAAACACATAAAAATCAAAAATATCAAGTGTTTCTTGACACCCTCGACTGAAGAAAATCTGTTTGAGATTGCTCTTCTAAGATTCATATCGTAGTAATTATTAGACAGTACGGTATTAAACTATATATAACGGTAAATCAAGACCTTTTTATGATGTATTAAATCTATATACGCAAAAGTTGTGCTACAGTTTTCATAAACAGCGATGCAATTATTATAAATTGAAAACTTCAGGTGTTTAGTTAGCGTGCCTAAGCTTATAAAAACTTAAATGATCATAATTTAACCTTTACGATAAAGAAGATGACTGAATACAAGAACCTTATACAGAAATACGGTTGAATCTAATAATTTTTTTTAACAAACACTGGAAGTTTCGGAAACGTCTCATTCAACATTTCAATAGAAAAAATAAGTGACGCTGATGAAGTTGTTGTTGTAGTATAACTACTTATGAACTCTTCAAAATAATAATATGAGTTACTATGGAACTTAGACCAACATAATAACTTCATTCACTTAAATAATTGTCCAGAACTTTTCCAAACTTATTAATATTGTCATAAAAACTTAACATGTAATTTTAGTGAACACTCATGATATGTCGGTATAAAGATAACGAAAAAAAATTGTTTGTAATGATGTAATGATGTAATAACAAAAGAAAACTTAAATAAGCATAGTTACCAAGCACAGTTATTTGTTCATTTATAAGCTTATAATAAGTATTCTCTTGAACTTTTCACTGTCAATGTTAATGAGAACATTAACGTTAAACCAACACTTTATAACCGGTGTAACGTTATAGGATCAACAAAGCACTCTATAACTGTCTGGACTCTTGTGCGAACCATAGAACCTATAATATTGTCAAATATAGCCAATTAAAAACAACATTTTTCTTAACATATGTTTGTATAAGTAACTAATATAAAATAATATATAATATTTATTTACCAAGAATATTTTTTTTATTTTACAGATATGTTTCATTTCGTAGTTCATAAAAATTATAATAAAATGGTTTTTGGTAACTTTTTTTACTCTTTGTACGGTATATTTAGAATAAAAATTAATTTGGTTGACGCGATTGGGTTGAATTTTAAATAAGTTACTCGTAATATTTATAGTCTACCAAAATACTCATAAAATTTACTTATAGCTTAGTTATTCATTAAATTTTGTTAGGGATGTGCGAATATTGGTTTTCATATATTCGAATCAAATCGAATATCGAATATTTAATATAAAATCTAGTAAAATAAATACAGCCTACGTAACTTATCTGATTATATTTTCAAATAAACTGAACCATTATCTTCAGTGTAAAGTTAGATATTTAGAAATACTATATAGGAGTATTATACACCTTTTCTTCGGAGGCGTGGCTTGGCCGCCATTAAACGTTGCCACATTTTTAAAAAATTGCTGTACTGTAATCTCAAAATACGAAGAGTAGGCTATATAATTTTTACCATAAACAATTTTATTATATTTTTATGAACTAATAAATGAAAGATATCTGTAAAAGTTCCTGAATGTGTTTTAAAATGGTAATAAAACACTGTCTAGGATTTTTAATAATTAAATTACATTTTAAATGAAACATTTATTTAAAATTTAATTTAGTGAAACATCATAAATAATGGTAGGTAAATGCGGGGGATGTCACGGTGTCACCCACATCCGGGGGGAAGGGGGGTAATTCAGTGTATTTGCCAAATGTTTTAAAACAGTTTTATAATAAGTTATAGTTCAACTGTTTTACGGTGCGTATTTGTATATACCGGGTATAAATTAATAATTTGTTTTGCTAAAGTTCTTCAGTAATTTCAAGGGCAATGGGACAAATATCGAGAAGTCTTGGCCTGTTCATTATGTTCAAGTTTATATAAGTTAATACAGCATTTTCAATAACACAGTACAACAGCAGGGTCTTATCATGTCACGTAAAGGTCGCGGAATTATTAAATATTAAGTAGAAGCCTTTAGCTTCTTTTCTTTCTCCCACTTGCATCGAAACATATCATTTCTAACTTATCGATACATTATTTTCCTTTAACTTATTAATTTTCCTTAATCCTATAGGTTAGCATAAAGCACGTTATTAAGTTTATATAGGCAATGCTTACATGGAGAAACATGGCCACTCAATCGATCGTATGTGTACTAGGGTAACATACGAGTAACTTACTTAATAGACTTAGAGATGGGGTATTAGTTCGGGCTCATTCCAATTCCGCCATTTTTTCATGGGTGGCGCCATTATGCGCTTTCGTAGTTTGAAAGTTTTTTTTTCTCCATGATGCAGAAAGAAATATGAAATAAAAACAATTTAAATCGCAAAAATAGTTTGATTTATTGTGGTGCAATAGCTGTTATTGCACTCATTAACAAAAATACATACATTAAAGAACAAGAAGACACAATTTAAAAATGGCGCTGTGCCTCCGCACTACCCCCTCTCTCATATTATAAGTATACCCCGAGTTGTTCAGTAGGCTATAGACCATTTTTCCACATTGCATAAACGGAATTGTGCTTATTAAGCGGCACTATATTCTGTCAACAATAGACATTGTCATAATAACCCACCCTTTAGCAACAATAAACAAATCAGACATCAAATTATTGGTGTCCAAATTAGTTTGTTGATAAGGTTTTATTTTAATATGTCCCTGTTTATTGCTGACGGATTGTGGCTTAATAAGCACAATTCAGCGTATGGGCATATTATGAAAAAGGTCTATTATAGAGCTCGCCAAGCACCGGTGAAAAAAATATTGTGGGTAATGGGTATACACCCTGCCCCAGTGGTTAGCAAACTTGCCTCTGAATCCGGATGAAGATATCCTAGGTTCAAACCCGGGCTGGTAAGAATTTCCGAGTGAGTTTAATTCTTGAAGTGGCTCCTTCAGATGAGAGTTTAAACCTCGAGGTCCTACATCGATCCCCTTTGCACATAATTAAGAAGGTGGCAATATATCAGAGCGCAAGACATTTGAACGCGGTTATTAGAGCGCAGTGTCAACGGATAATAGAGCCCAACAGACAATATATAGAGCGTAATGACATAAGAGCGAAAGCGCGCTTCAATGTGAACAGCCGTTGGCCATGGGTCAGTCAGTCGATCCTAAGGTCGTAATAGAGAAAAGTTAAAAATTACAATGCAAGGGAGATCAGTGCGCAAGGACAATAAAGCGCAAGGGACAATTAGAGCGCAAGGGACAGTAGATAGTTATCGTATTTTAGCGACTACGGAGTAGAGGTTTGAATTTGGAGGGGTACTGAATATAGCTTCAAAGTTACCACAATAACATATTTTATTAGGCTAACTTTTACTGTTAAATAATTGAATTTGCCGCGTTGTAATGTGTATAATTTCATGAGCATTTTTGCATTGTTTTTTTGGCAACACCAATAAAGTCATAGCGTTGTTCTCGTTCGGGTAAGAAAATACCGTTCGTAAAACCAAAATCTTGTAGTGCTGTTTCCTTTATTTCGGGGAATATTCTGATACCTACTCAGTTGGTAATTGAGTAGGGTTGAAGTTAAAGTTTAGTTTTAACATAGTGGCGTCCGCGAAAAGACTAAATCGTAAGTAAAAATGGAAGTTTTAAAGATACAGTTAGAACAAGTGCGAGTAGGCTTAAACTCAACGTGTATCGAATTGGATCAAGAGCTGCAAAAAGATGCACATAACTTTGAGAAGCTACGAATCCTTTTTCAAGTACTTTCTGAAAAACATGAACGTCTAGACTATCTACATAATAGTCTTTTGGACAAATATAGTGCTAGTGCAAATTCAGAAGAAACAAAACAAGAACTGATCGAAGAATGCGCAGCATTCGAGAAGGAACGAGAAGAGTTCATTTCGTATCGAGTGCTCGTAGATTCGGCAAACGAAACCATTATCCTGCCAGTGGAGCCAAGCGTAAACAACACGTCAGTAGCGCAAACACGTAGGTTCAAATTACCTAAGTTAGAGTTCAAAAAGTACGATGGGGAGATTAAAGGTTGGCTAGCGTTTTGGGCGCAATTTCGAAAGATCGATGAAGATCCTGATATTATGCCGGAAGATAAATTCCAATACCTGTTGCTTGCTGTAGTATCAGAGTCCAGGGCAGCTAAATTAGCGCAAAGTTATCCTCCTACTGCCATTAACTACACTAAAGTAATTAAGCATTTCAAAGCCAGGTTTGGAAAAAAGAGCCTTCTCATACAAGTGTACGTACGTGAACTTTTGAGCATGGTAATGTTGAATGCCATCAGTGGAAAAGTGAAGAGTAACTTAGTGGAGTGGTATGACCGATTGGAGTCTCACCTACGTGCATTAGAAGAGCTAGGGTGCACACAAGAACAGTTCACTAATTTTTTGACACCCATGGTCGAATCGTGCATCCCAGAAGAAACGCTCAGAGCCTGGGAACGTTACCGAAGTAAAGAATTCGGTGATGACGATGATGACGTAGACGGTGAGGGTGATGACGCCAAAAATAAAAAAGGTGAAAACATGTTGAAGAAATTAATGAAGTTTCTTCAGGATGAAGTCAACAGTGAAGAGAGACTTAAAATAGCGCGGTCTGGATTTAATACTGGATCAAAATCAGAGACCCTAAAATCCACTAAGAAAAGAGAAGTTTCAAGTTCGGAGGTAGCTACTGCCTCAGCGTTAATCTGTGCCGAGAGTCATAAGGGCGACTCAAGTTCTGGATTTAAGAACGGTAAATCACAATGTATTTTCTGTTCGAAAAATCACCCAAGTACGTCATGTTTCGATGCTCGTGGGAAATCGTTAGAAGACCGAAGAAATATCCTACGAGAGAAAAGGGCCTGTTTCGCATGCCTGCGAACGGGACACGGTTCAAGTAGGTGCCAGTCCTTTGTTAAGTGCGTCATTTGTGGACATAAACATCAGGCGATTATGTGCCCAGATCTGAAGACCAGTTCGGGAACCAGCTCGACAGAGGTCCATGGTAGCAGACAGCACGTTCAGTCCACTGAGTCCACGCAGCAATCTTCGAGCAAGAGCGCAGCTTTGGCCAGCCATTCGTTCAGAGAAGTTTATTTAAAAACTTTGGTGGTCAGGGTATATTGTGGGGCACGCAGTTTTTTAACCAGAGTGGTTATTGATGATGGGGCCCAGAGATCATATATAACTAAGTCCTTAGCAAATAAATTGGGGATTTCTGCTCTTAGAGAAGAAAGTATAGTCCATGGGCTTTTTGGGGGACTCGAAACCAGATCTCAAAAACATAATATTCACATGCTTTATTTATGTAGTATAGATGATTCGTACAGATGCCATTTTGAGGTCACGGATCAAGAGAAGATCTGCAATGATATTCCAGTTCTGCGAGACCCAGCTAGCCTAAACCTGCTTCGTGACATGGACATCCAGCTGACCGATAAACCTGGAGATCCCATGGAAGTTGAAGTTCTTATCGGAGCTGACGTTGCGGGAAAACTTCTCACAGGGGAGGTAAGGTCTCTTCCCAATAATTTAGTTGCTGTACAGACCCGTCTGGGTTGGACGGTTATGGGACGACTTTCTAAGGAGGAGGACAGTACTCCTGCTCATCGTGTCGACATCTCCCTATTCGTCCAAGACGCGTCTATTGAGAGCCTTTGGAACCTAGAGGTCCTAGGGATTAAGGATCCCCACGAAATAAAATCTGAAGCGCAAAGACAGAAAGATGTTACAGACCAGTTTCTACAGACCGTAGAAATTCTGCCAGATGGCCGATACCAGGTGGAGTTACCGTGGTCCGAGGGTCACCAGCCCCTGGGTAGTAATAAAGATATCGCTTTGAACCGAATCAGTCGGGTCAAAGAACGCCTTCGAAAACAAGGTAAGCTGCACGATTATCAGTCAGTCTTTAACAATTGGTTGAAGCTAGAAATTATTGAAGAGGTTTCTGAAGAAGAGGAACGTCAGCATGAGGTTCACTATCTCCCACACAGGCCTGTGTACAAGGAGGGCAGCACGACGCCTATTCGGCCTGTTTTTGACGCATCTGCGAAGCCCAAAGGGGGAGTGTCCTTAAATGATAGTCTCGAGACCGGTCCTAATCTCTTGGAACTAATACCGGATTTATTAGAGCGATTTAGAGCAAATCCTGTTGGTGTAATCGCTGACATTGAAAAGGCGTTTTTACAACTTTCGATCAAACCAGACCAGAGAGATTATTTGAGATTTTATGGCCCGGAAGATGGCCAAATTTATCGTCACGCACGCGTCGTATTCGGAGTAAAATCTTCTCCATTTTTATTAATCGCAGCTATCTCTCATCATTTGAATAAAGTACATGACCGGATACAAACTACTGATTTATTGAAGCGTTCGTTTTATGTAGATAATTGTATCACTAGTTTACAGAGTCGAGGAGAATTAGTTCGTTTTGTAGAAGAGTCGACGGCCATTATGAAAGAAGCCTGTTTCAATTTACGAGACTGGCAAAGCAACGTTGAAATTCCTGGCCTTACAAAACAGAACGAAGATGTCGCTATTCTGGGTATGTATTGGAATTTGCAGTCCGACTCAATTAGATGTAACGTGCCAAAAATTGAAGTCAACCAAGAAGTGCCCATTACGAAGCGATTAATTTTGTCTGAAGTCCAAAAGATTTTTGATCCTGTTGGGTTTACCTCTCCTTCTACGATTATCCCCAAGATGATTCTACAAGCCCTTTGGTCCGCCAAAATTTCTTGGGACACTGAAGTACCCGAAGAGTATCGTATGAAGTATAAAGAATGGCAAAAAGAGGCCCAACTATTAGCACAAATTTCCATAGATCGATTTACTGGTTTGCAAGATGATTCCCAACTACACGTGTTCTCAGACGCGTCCCAGAACGCTTATGCTGCATGTATCTTTTTGAGAAGCGTTACTGAAGATGGGATAAAAATCAGTTTTTTGAGAGCAAAATCTCGAGTTGCCCCTTTAACCAAGGCCACCATCCCGAGATTAGAATTGATGGGTTGTCTTATCGGTGTTAGACTGGCGCAGTCAGTTAAGTCTGCACTGGATAGGCCGAACCTACGCACGATTTATTGGACCGATTCTACCGTAGCTTTGGGTTGGATTAAGCAAGAAGGCCCCTGGACGGTGTTAATTTGTCAAGAATCGGGTAAAAGAAATTAGATCGGTTACTACATCAGAAGATTGGAGACACGTCCAGGGTACATTGAATCCTGCAGACCTTCCCTCGCGGGGCTGTTCCCCTATGAAGTTACTGCAATCACGCTGGTGGGAGGGTCCCCAATGGTTGTCCCTTCCCGAAGATCAATGGCCAAAAAGTAACCTAATTTGTGAAGAGCCAGTCCAAGAAGAAACCGAAGATCTACAGAACGTCCTGGTTTCTACGACCGAAGAAGACCTTTGGTATTTGAAACGGTTTTCGAAGTACAATAAGATCCTTCGCGTAATCGCCTGGGTCCGAAGATTTCTTCACAACGCGAAGAAAGATAGCGCAAAGATTAAAGAAAAATCACTTCTACCAGAGGAGATAAAAGAAGCAGAAATTTCGATCTTTAAAGTCATACAAAGTCAACACGTAACAGGCCATCGCAAGATGAATTTAAGTGCTTCCGTGATGGATGAAAATGGTCTGCTCAGAATACAGTCCCGTTTGACCGAAAGAAAGGATGACCCAAATTTTATCTGTCCAATTGTTTTGCCCGGAGAGCATCCGCTCATAAGAAAACTCATCAAAGAAGAGCACGAAAAGGCCTGTCACGCCGGACCTCAACTTTTATTTGGGATTCTCAGAGAGAGGTTCTGGATTTTTAGAGTTCGAAAGGCCATAAGACATGTCATAAACGATTGCGTACGTTGTCAACGATTCCTCAGTAAGCCTTTAGGAGCGGATCCTGCGCCATTGCCGTTAGAACGTGTGGGAGATGCTCAAGTGTTCCAAATTTCTGGGATCGATTTAGCAGGCCCTGTGTTCTTGCGAGGACAACAGAAAGCCTGGATTGTACTGTTCACCTGCGCAACGTATCGAGCCGTACATTTAGAATTGACTACGTCCTTAAGCACCAGCTCCTTTCTACAAGCCTTGAGAAGATTCATATCTAGGCGTACTCGTCCCGTAACTATATTTACGGATAATGGGACGAATTTTGTGGGATCGGCCAATGAGCTTAGTAAATTGGACTGGGCTACTATTACTTCACAGACTGAGATAGCTCGAATCAAGTGGATCTTCAACCCACCAACTGCTGCCTGGTGGGGCGGTTGGTGGGAAAGGCTAGTTCGAATTGTAAAAGATCTTCTAAGAAAAACATTGGGTCGAGCGTTACTAACTTACGAAGAACTTTCAACAGTCCTTTGTGACGTAGAATCTGTCGTAAATTCGAGACCTTTAACTTACGTAAGTCAGCATACAGATGAATTGGTTCCTTTATCACCGGCACTTTTCCTGCGGGAAGCTGCCTCTAGCACAACAGAAGATCTGGACCAAGTTGAGGCTAAGAGTCTTAACAAAAGAATACAGTATCGTCGCTCCTTAACTCAATCTCTTCGACGTCGTTTTCGGAACGAATATTTGAGCCTACTGATGAAGGGACGACCGAGTAAAGAGAATCATGGGACTCCTAAGGTCGATGAGGTGGTCCTCATTGGAGACGACAACAAAAAGAGAATGGATTGGAAATTGGGGAGAATCATAAAATTATATCCTGGTAAAGATGGGATTGTTCGGTGTGTGGACCTAAGGACCGCATCAGGAATTTTGAAGAGACCAATCCAGAGAATTTTTCGTCTTGAGATCGAAAGCATTGATTCTGACGATAATGAGCATGTAGATGATAGATCGATGTGTTTCGAGGTCTGGTAGAGTCATTAAACCACCCCCTAGGTACCAAAATTAAATTAGTTTTTGAGATTCCATCTCCAAAAGGGGGAGAATGTTGAATTATTAATTGAATTTGAATTTGCCGCGTTGTAATGTGTATAATTTCATGAGCATTTTATGTATTGTTTTTTGGCAACACCAATAAAGTCATAGCGTTGTTCTCGTTCTGGTAGAAAAATACCGTTCGTAAAAACCAAGATCTGTAGTGCTGTTTCGGTGTTTCCTTTATTATGTAGGAATTCTGATACCTATTCAGTTGGTAATTGAGTAGGGTTGAAGTTAAAGTTTAGTTTTGACAGCCATCTTTCACTGAACTGAAGCCGTTGTTTTATCAGAGTTCTACGTCCTTCAGAGGTATTATGTCCAAGAATCACCGAACATTTTCTATGTAAAAACAAACCATATTCTATTCTAAGTAATAATAATATTCATAACGTGAGGGTTTCTTATATATTTTGCCCTTCAGATAATGGTGCACGGATGGCGACAACCGAGCGTAGGAGGGAAAACATGGCAAGCGCAATCCATGAGCGCAATCTGGGTAATCTGTCTAATGGCTCGGAACAGAAATAATCCATTCCCCATTGGATGGAGCGCCGTGCATGGCTTACTGTCAGGTCTACATTGATTAGATCAATATCATTGATTATAAGTTAATATGCAAAAAAAAAAAAATTAATCTAAGCCATCCGCGTCTCAATCGAACCGTTTCGGCTTTCTAATACTGTTTTTAATTGCTCTCCCAGAGTTAAAAATTCTAAAAATAGTCTGGGAAATTGTTGGACTCTGCTGTTAACGATCGGGATAGAGCCAGAATTCTGGCCTCTACTCGTAAAGAATCCGGTGCCTGGCTCAATGCCCTCCCTAGTCCCCCTTTGGGCACTTCGTTGGATGACCAGTCCCTGCGGATAGCGGTGGGCCTCCGTCTGGGTTTGCCCTTATGTCACCCCCATACTTGCCGTTGTGGCTCGGAGGTTGACCAGTTGGGCACTCACGGTCTCAGCTGTAAGCTGAATCCTGGCAAATATTCACGGCACGCCGCTCTCAATGATATCATAAGGAGAGCCTGTTCCTCTATAAATGTCCCGACTTCCCTCGAACCATCTGGCATCTTTCGGGACGACGGGAAGCGCGCTGACGGTCT
>JAQGBM010000770.1:0-12343 GCA_034698405.1 Symphylella vulgaris | reverse complement strand
ATTAATAAGTGCAGAATGTTTGTTTACATTAATCAAAATTGACATCACGAACTATGTACAACAAACGGTGCTTTACTATAATAAGTTATAACTTAGATAACTTTTATGGATACGGGGAGGTCCTTGGGGGATGTGTTATGTCGGTAGCGCGGTTATGTCGACACCTCTTTGCAGATCCGGTTTTAATTCCGGCGGAGCGGAGGTAAGAATTATTCCGAAAGTTAAGGTTATACTGCTTATTGCTTAACTGTAGGACTATTATAGTGTTACCAAGAGTAATAAACTCTTGGTGTTACTACAGGAGTAACACATTAAAAGGGACCCTAATGTCAGGATGAAATCCTGTCGAGTATTAGGCTTTAAAAAATTTAGGACGGTACGGAGTTATTGCAAAATTTCGAAAGAATACGAAGCAGGGACAACAGAAATGTGATTTTTCGTCATTTCAAATCGGAAAACAGGGACCGCATAATCTTAACAATATAGAATATTCAAATCGTATTTTAAAGATTACGACGTCATTTTTCTCCGATTCCGTTTCCCGGTTTGTTTGAAATGACCAAAAAAAATCTATTTTTGTTGTTCCTTGCTTCGTACTTTCGGTACTTTTTCGAAATTTTGCTTAATTTTGAAATTTTCGAAGAAATGTGTTTTGGCGAGAAAACTTGATTGTAATTTGTAACCCATCAGGTTGCAAAAAAATATATACAGTACGTTATTCTCGTCCGAAAAATATACTACTTTAGTTCGCATTTGACCTAAGATTACACAATCGGTGTTTATAAGAAATAGCCTAAGTAAACAACAAATAACTTAAGATTGATGAGTGATGACAACTAACAACTTGTGTGACATCGAGATCAAGTGATGACAACTTGAGTCTAAACCGCAGACTGTTGCCTAACTTAGAAAATAAGTGTCTCGAAATTAATGACAAAGAGTATCCGATAAATGCATTTTACCCCCCATAAACTTCTATAGATTGCATTGAACTGTTTTTACATTTCAAATTAAGTTAGGTACCGGTGTTCTAAATTTTGTTACAGTACGCCATTACATTATAAGAATTTAAGAAATTAATAATGGTAGTTTATTAATTTACTGAACTCTTCGCAATTTTTTCGGCCGCCCTTTTTCGTCACGTAAATAAAGGCTGACGACCCATGTGAACAAAACGCATTCAGCATCTCTCTATCATTCGAGAGAGCTCTTGTGTTGTAAGAGTAAATCATTCGAGTATCTCCGTTGAGAGCGTGCTGCCTGCTACTCCACGTGGTTTATAGTGCTCTCTCCGGCCCCGCTCTCTCCAAAAAATCTTAAAGAAAACCGGGTAAGCACGTTATTTTACGGAGGAATTTTTAAAAAGGCGAGACAGTGAGTGACTAAGCTAGCAAAACAGTAACAATAATGAGGGAACAGCTCGTAAGACGATGACATATTTGGTTACCCATATAATATAACAGTGCATAGTGTCATATTTAACGGATTACCAGAATGAGGTGAACCTAGAGGATTAATTTGTGTGCATTAAGTGAAATTATACGGGTAAGTTTTGATTTAAAACACTTGTGATTAGGGATTATTGTAGATGCCGATTTTACCATGGGATTACCGTTTACCGTTATCTGTCTGTTCATTATCCACCTGACTAGCGGCATCCGCAGACAGGATCCACCACGCGGCCCCCAAGGTGAATTTTCAATCACCCGAAATAACATTGAAGTCCCGTTTGGCCGATCAGTGTTTATAGAGCCTGGCAAGCATCTACAGATCAATGTACCCGATAGCAAAACACAATGTGTTGTGCAGGTGCTCGATTCCAGTCCCTCCGTCTATCAGCTTGGACAGTTATCTCCATTCCGATTTCCCTGTAATTTCGAAAAGGAACATGTACACTACACCCACTTCGGTGCCATGTACCCCGACAGGGATCGAATCCAATTGCAGGTTCGATACGGGGACAGTCACATTGTACCTTTCGTATTGGACTTTAACATAGTTTTCGAGAAAGCGGTCATAGTGAAGACAAATAAGGAATTAACGGTGGCCAGTGGAGGCTCTTACAGTGGACCCATCAATAAGAAAACCCTAGATTTTGTTTATGATTCGGACAGCCAATTGTGTCAAGTAACAGCTCTCTACAACATCAGTTTGTTACCGAGGTACGGAGAGCTAGAGTTTTCCCAAGAGAGCTCGGATTGCGAGTCTTTCGTCAACTCGAACCTTAGATACAAGTTGGCTCTTGATATCAATCACTCTGTTCCAAAAATAGACCATGTACCAATGCTCGTAGAGTTATTAGACCAAGAAGGAGAAGTTTTGACGCAAGAATTCTTTCAATTAACCGTAAACATTGCGGATGGGAGAAAGAATTTAGCACCCAGATTAAGACCAGAGTCCTCGCTTGTAATAGACGTTTACCAGGACTCTGCTGTAGCAATTACGTCCTCCGTTATGTCGGCCTACGATAGCGAAACGCCTCCAGACAATCTCATCTTTGTTATTACTACGCCTTTACCTCACGGTACCGGTTCTATTCACACGTCGGACAGCCCTGATCGACCCTTAGAATGGTTTACGCAGAAAGACGTCGAAGAGCTAAAAATATTCTACAAACCTCCGTTTCGATACTCCGAAGAATTGCAGACATATCAAGTCGGATTTCATATTAAAGATACGGAAGACTCGACTTCGCAGTCCTTTACGTTGAGTATCCTAGTCCATCCCATCAAAGAAACTGCGCCTACTGTATCTCGAAATGTAGGTCTATCAGTCATAGAAGGTGGAAGCAAAGCTATTCAGAGTACAGTCAACTTGCAAATTTCCGATAGTAATAATATGAACGACGTAAGCTTGGCAGTTATCGACGGTTTACGGCACGGACAGTTGCTTTTGCGAGGTAACAACGTTAGGCAGTTTTACGCAACCGAATTGGACAAAACTGGAATACTATATCAGCACGACGGAAGCGACACCTATACGGATAACATTGTATTTAGAGTCACGGATGGTACGGACTTTGTGGAGTTTCTGTTTAAAGTTGTGGTGTTTCCTCTGGACGATGAACCACCCGTTGTTACCACTAACGTAGGGTTAAAGATGGAATCTTCGGAGGAAATTGAGATAACACAATACGTTTTAAATGCAATGGACGTTGACAGCGAAGATGACCGAATAGAATTCATTGTGGACAAACAGAATTCCAAATTGGGAGAATTCATTTTAAAACAGAGCGATCAACCCGAAGAAGAGAAGGGAGAAAAGTGGAATTACGTTGATGGTCAGTTTCTGAAGGTAACAAAGAAATGGAATCAACAGGACATATTGGACGGCAGACTGTTTTATCGAGACAAAGGTCTGAAGAAAGCGAGAAAGGAAGTGGTTAAATTCCGAGTAGCCGATAACAACGAAGAACCGAATGTTTCCGAGTTGCAGGACTTGATCGTCCACGTTATTGATTCTGAAAATGAAGATTCAGAAGAAGATGAAGGTGAAGATCTTGATGAACCTGTTATTACCCCAAAACCACCTGTTTCAACAACTACTCAGGGAAGTAAAAAGGTATCAGATTCTCCGAAATCAGAAGAAGATGAGGAGGATGAAGATGAAGATGATGAAGATTCTGAAGAAATTAGTGCAGAAACTACAACCGACAACGATAGAGTACACGTTAAACCAAGGTACATTGAATCGATTATTCATCTACTTGATGAAGAAATTACCTTAACTCCCCAAAACATTAAGTTCGTATCTTCATCTCCCAATAAAGACATCAAATTCAAAGTTCAAGAACTCCCCCAGTTTGGGAGAATTACAGTAAACAGACTCCCGGGGATACAGTTTACGTATCAACAACTGCAGCAAGGAGAAGTGGCTTACTTTTTCGGCAGTAGAAAGAATGTAAGGGAAAATCGGGAAGACAGTTTCACCCTGTCTTTCGACTCTCCCGGCGACGATGGGACCATAACTATTGGAGTCATTGTCCATCCGATGGAGGAAACAACCCCCAAAGTCGAAATTTTGCTGGGTAGAGAGTTTAGTGTTCCAGAAGGGGGAAGGGAGGCGATTACTGCAGATTATTTCGAATTTACTGGAATTGAAAATCCGGAGGTTTTCGAGTGCCATTTGATCATGAGGCCAACGGTAGGTCACCTCGAAAAGATTGGAGACTCCGGAGAAGTCTTATCGTTTTTGGTAAAGGAAGTGTTCAACGGGAATCTCTTGTATGTTCAAAGTCAACACAAAGATTCAGAACCTCGAAGAGATGAATTTAGATTCCAGTGTTCGGATGGTTCGACGAGCTTGCCCGTTTCGGAGTTTAGCATAAGGATTAACCCTGTGAACGATGAGGAGCCTCAAGTTTCGGTCGGTCAGTTGGCTGTTAGGGAAGGTGACGATGTTCCTATTGACGGAACAGTTATAATGGTTCAAGACGGAGATATCCCACAGGATATTTTGATTTTGAGAATAGCGAGGAAGCCCCAGTATGGCCTCATTCTTAAGCAGACTGGTGACGAATTGGTTGGAACCGAAGAAATAAACAATTTCCCCATATTGAGATACATGCATGACGGTTCCGAGACTACGAATGACGGATTCGTAATCGAAGTGAGCGATGGTAATCACGTTGTTCGAAGGCAAATCGACGTTACGATCATTCCAGTTGATGACGAATCTCCAAGACTCGTTATTAACGGGGGCGCTACCTTGAGCCAAACAGACGATTCCGTTATCATCTCTAGCAGCTTGTTGAAATCAGAAGACATAGATACGCCTGAAAATAGAATTTTGTACATCATAACTCAGTCTCCTCGTTACGGAGAACTGGCAGTCCAACATACTGGAGAGTTGAGGGTTGGGTCAAACTTTACCCAATCTGATCTGAATTCCGGACATTTGAAGTATGTTCTCAATTTGGGCGAAGAAAGACCAACGAGAGATGTTTTCGGCTTTGACTTGACCGATGGAGTAAATTGGATGAAGGAACAGGAATTTGTATTTTACATTGAAAGCATTCCGGTACAAATAAAATCCTATCCCGATGTTGTAAAAATGGTTCTGGATTTGCCAAGCAATGATCAAGCTACTCTGACTATGGATGATCTGAGCGTAGCCGATATTCAAGCCATTTCTGCCGGGAAAAGGCTGTATTTCGATGTTTATCCCGCTCCGAAAAACGGTATTTTAAAGTGGACTGGATCTACGGAAC
Organism: Symphylella vulgaris; assembly: GCA_034698405.1. Taxonomy (NCBI): domain Eukaryota; kingdom Metazoa; phylum Arthropoda; class Symphyla; family Scolopendrellidae; genus Symphylella; species Symphylella vulgaris. Next base: position 7,134 of record JAQGBM010000770.1, on the reverse strand, counting down.
CAATTTCTCGATTTACTGACGGTTTACTTGATCAGAATATGTTGGAATATGTTTACAAGAACCCCAAAGACAAAGTAAAAATGGATAGCATGGAAATGAAGGTTACTGTCGATGGTATACTTTACAGAACTTTCCAAATTGCTGTATGCGATTCAAACAACAAGAAGCCTGTCTTGTTTGTTGGTGACCTGGTTGTATCTCAAGGGTTAGCCGTTGTCCTGGGACCTGAACAGATCCAAATAGAAGACATAGACAGTAAGCCTTCGCAAATAAGAGTGGACGTAAGCAAGCAACCAAGTCTTGGTAAAATTGTGTTGAATGGAACTAGAGTCGTCAAACGGTTCTTATACAGCGATTTGCTGGCCGGAAGAGTCAGTTACCAACACGATGGAAGTGATACGTACACGGATCGGTTCTCCTTTGTCGTAATTGACCAGAATCACAAAACATTTTATCCTTATCCTAACCTGGAAAGGGACATAAGAAGACCCCAAATGCTTGAAATTGGAATACAATCCAAAAACCCTACAACAACTATTAGAACTACAACTACAAGTACTGTTAGAACTACAACAAGCCCTACAACTGTTACAACAACGACTACAACTACACCCTTACCCACCCCAAAATATGATGTTACCCCTCCCAATATGGTTGTCAACACCCCATGCACCTCACTGAGATATTTGGAAGATGGGAGTCTGGGATTTGAGTTTAGTTCAAATGTGCTTCTAGCGGAGGATTTGGAGTCTGAGGAATTGGTTTACACTGTAACTGTACCACCAGAACATGGAATTCTGACCAGCAAACGGTTGGGACAACAAGCCGTTTCCACCTTTACGCAAGGTAAGAACAATAAATTTTTTATTAAATATATTTATTTCAGAGAGATAAGAAGACAATAATTATTATTATTGATGTTTTCGATTTTTGACAGACACTTCTGTAGTGTCGATGTCAAAAATCGATTCGATGTCTGACATCAGAAATGTTACATGGTGCTCGATGTCGGACATTAAAGCATTAATTGATTTTGTTTATTTTTTTGCGGAATAACTTATTTCAACCCAAAAGGGTTTATTGTTGATATGATAAGTTGGTATTATGGTATTAATTAATGCATGTTTTTTATACTACGTACCGGTATTATTTTTGAAAGTTGAGCTTACAGTGTACTATAACATATCGACAAATTAGTTTGTAAAATATGAAAACCTAAATCTTCATTCATGCAGTTATCATCATTCACTCTTAGATCCCTATTGTCTATATTCATCGCTATACATCTTACGAATACAAATAACACAGAAACATTACATTTTAGTGGTTAGGCATCAGAGCCTGTACATTTTGGAAAGAAACAGACATAATAAGTAGATTAAGATAATAAGTAGCCTAGATATTAAGTTTCTTTATGTCTTCAGAAGGGTTTCTTAATGTTCATCAGAACTTCAGAAAGATTTATTCTAATATAGAAAACAGTTCTCGTATACAGTACGTATTTAGTGTTTCTCCTGAAAACCTTACCTCTTATAGTTTTCTGAAAATTAAGTTACATTAACTTTTCGTTAAAAAAAATCTGCCCGAATATGACATAACCTTTGAGTTCAGTGGACTTAACGAATAAAAAGCATTATGTTGCACCACATGAAATGATACGGTATGTCATTTTATACTGTTTTCCCTTCTCTTGTAGGCTGCATAATGGACTTGGATTTGCGTCTTTAGTGTCTTATTTCATTAGCCTAAATCATGATTAAATATATATAACAATGTTTGAAGAGTTTATTCGTAAGAGAAAATTAATAATGTGAATGACTTTATTATGATCTTACAAAATTTAATTTATACACGTTTACTTTGATATCTATAAATAATGCATAATTGTTTTAAATATAACTTAATTTAACCTGAATACTGACATTGTTGTGTCTAGGATTGCGATAACTATACAGTATAATACGTACAAGTATTTTACTGTTGCTTATCTATAGGTTCTTCTGAATATTCTTACTGTATATAGCTCAGTTTTCTTATATAAGTCTGTGTAAATACGGAAGACATTTTTAATGCCACCAACACTCTATACACGTCTGTTTATATTACATAAGCCATAAAAACTTAATATATAGGTTTTATTTATAATGTGTGGTGGGCGAATAAGAACCATATTGCCTTTTATCTGGTTGCCCTTTGCGGTTTTAAACTTGCAGAATAATCAATATACCGTTACTTCTGTATAATGTGTGACTGAGTAATAGATTGTTTTAAAAAACAGGACGGGGCCAATCAACTTGCCAACTCCGAAAAAAAAAATCATGCTCTAACAATATATAGAATGTTTTCTTTGGCAAGATATTTAATTGGTGTTTAGCGAAAATATCCCATTATTTAAAATGTTTCGAGTTGGGGGTTTTGCTTGAAAACAAATGAACCCTCAACTTATTAGAAAACAACAATTTTGAATCATCCCATCCTTCTGGAGTCAGTTGATGAAGTATTTGCATCTTTAAAAATGAGTTAAACCTGTAAACAATGAAAGTAGTAACATTAATTTTTGAGAATAAGGTGTGGGCTTGAGGTAATTGCACTCGCCTATATACATAATCCAAGTTTTTGGATTTGAATTTTCCACACGAGGTATAAATATTAGGAGTAATAATTAATATATAGGCTATGAGAAAATTTCTAGATTAATTGGAGCGCCTTCGGATGAGTTTTAATAAACAGTGTTAATTTTTAAGTTAACTATAATATTTTCTTAGGAATTTTTTGAAGATTTATCCACGACTAGATTTTTTTTATTGTAGCCTATTAAATAGGCACTTTGTGCATGAAGAAATGTAAATGTAGCAAAATTTTTTATTTGACTTGATATTGGCTAAAAATTCCAAATGATGCATCAAATTTTTATATTTTTTTATTTTCTGCAATAACATTTTCGTTATTGCAGAAAAAAAAAACAGAATAAATAATTTTGAATGCAGATCATCTTTTACATTTCACGTGCTACATTATTTTGAGGACTGCACAAATTAGTGCCTAATATGTTCAAGGATTACGAAGATTACGACATTATTTTCATAATCGTTTTATCCTACTATTACTGACAGTGGTGTAGTCGAGGGTATACGGCGGTATACGCCGTATACCTTACTGCTTTTAAATAAATCTCTGTATACCTTTTGAAAATTTAGATTTTAGAAATCGTCTATTCAACTGTGCTGTTTTTATTCAGTTTAATATTTTAAAAAAAGGACACTTACAGCACTGATTACCGAGGGTAATATGCTTCTTTATTTAGTGTTTACCCCAGTGAAACATAGAGAATAGGAGAATAGAAAAGAATATCAGAAAGACAATCTTCTTTAATACTAAGCATTTCGATGTATAATAATAGAGATAGAACTTCTGCTTACTTGATGCTTTAAAAAATAGAGAATAGATCTAATTAACTCGTAAGTGCCTATTCTCCTTTTTCTCGAACGCAGTAAGGCACTTATTAATCTTTACTACAGGTATGCGCGCATCCGCCATTTTGGCTAAAACTTTATTTGCTTCTATTTCAGCTCTAATTCATAGCTTGAACGACATTTATATTAACTATTAAAATGTTTGATTTTTGTTTAAATAATGCAAAAATTTAATGCAAATATAAAACAAATTGTGGTTTTGACCATAATTAGCACATGGAGCGGCCATTTTGGCCTACGCATTTAGGTATAGTAAAGATTAAGTGCCTTAGGTCATCGCAGCAGCTGTATAATATAAGCGTCGAGAAAAAGGAGAATAGGCTACTCAATATCTTACTCATCGACCGTCCATAGTATAGAGCAAACGAGTAGCGCCTACATTATTAATTTTGCTAATTTCGTCTTTCTGACCGTCCAGACATTAACATTTTACATTCTTATATTCTTTCCGTTATTTCAATTCGGTTCCCTCTAAGTCCCGAGTTCAGTTATGCGGAACCCCTTGAATATCCAGCAGTTAATAGTCATACGCCATCACTTAATTTCCTTGTTTAATTTATTTGGTACTTAACATTTTACTATGGTCCATGAATCAATCTATGGCGAGCTCCTTGTTTAATGAAAGTGATGCCGCCATGTTTTTTACAAACCCAGCGAACCGAAAAATCAACACAACAAGATTAATGAACCATCCCCAATTTTGTAGGTTGTTAAAAGTTTATCTAAGGTATTTGAATTTCCGGAAAAAAAAATCCCATTGAATTTAATACGTTCTTAACACCCTCTCTTATCTCTCGCCTCAAAAATTCTCTCGAGTTTTTTAAAAATCTCTCGTGTTCTTTTTTGTAGCAGAAGAACTAAATATGCTCCAATTTTTTATTCGCATATCTCCTTTGCGTGCAGCAAAGGAAAATGCCGAACGAAACATAATAGCTACTTATTTTTTTCCGGATTCTCACTCGTTTATTTCGATCTATTTGTCATTAAGTTTTTCCATTGCGGAAACATCTTGAAAATCTAAGAGCGAATAATTAACGCAAAAAATAAGCCACAAACTTTCTTTATTCGGTCATTGTTACCAGTGTAGTATTTGGTTGCTTGGCGGGAAGCCAAAGTTCCAAATACAGTGAACTCGGCAATGGTTTGACATTCTCGGTGAGAGTGAGACAGACTTTTGGGCTTTTTTTGTTGTTGTTTTTGTCAACTAAGTTATACTAAACATCTAAAGCTTTTCGTCATAACTTTTAGTTGCAAAAAGGTTTGGAGATGTTCGCATTTCTTTAATCTGACTGCGGTGTACGTGTCTATTATAATTGAGTGACGTGACGTGTGAAGGTAAAGTTACTCAGTTAGTAAAGAATGTTGCTATTCTACGACACGAAAGTAACTTCTTAAACCAATATTAGTCGATGATAAAGTTACCCTTTCGACAGGTTTGAGCTAAGTTATTAGGATTCGAATACAGAGCTATACAACTCGATTCTACCGCTCGGGTAAAAACGATTTACTAACTGTACTTCATTAAGAATACATTGCCAAGAAAACAGGGTCATCAGCGGTAAGAGAGGTTAAGGAATTCGGTGAAAAAATCTGAGAAATTAGTCTGGAAAATATAAGTGTAATCAGGGAAATTTTTAAACACCAAAACAGGTCAGAAAGTGCTTACAACTTACAAAAATATACTTCTTTTTATGTCTTCCTGGTTTAACCCCCCATAGCCATAGAACTCTAAAAATCTATTCACTTTCTCGAATCAAACTTGTTCGACATACGAGTAAATTACACAGATTTTAGGCTATTATTCAATTATCACTCCGTCGTCGGGTTATGACCTTTCGGCTTCGATACTGTCTGTCTGCAAAGTATACGAGTCTACGACCTTAAACTTAATCAAACCGAAAACAAAATAACTGAAATAAAGGGCTTTAAGTTAAGTTATCATATGAAGTTACAAGAACTAGGTCGGGGGGAAATGAAAATCGTAAAAGAAATTTTACTTAGTGCCGAAAACCTTGTCGGTAATAGACTCGGTACCGTATAATGTCATCAGTTGACAGCCAAACGTAGTTAACGAAGCTGTGCATAATATTAAGCGCTCAGCTATCTCTTTTGCAGAGAATATCATTATACGATGAATGAAATGCATGAGAAGATAATGTTTGATATGTGTTTCGTTGAAAATAGCTTCAACAGGTTTTTATGAGTCAGATTTGTATATCCTGTGAGGAGGACTTTTATATAAGAAGAGACTGCCAAAGAAAGGCGTTGCCTGAAAGGAGTTGTCTCAGCATTTCTATCTGATAAACTTGACCCCACACAATCCACCTTATGGACAAAAGAGCCATTAAACGGAGCTCTACAAGGAATTAAAGCCGTAATATGTTATTCACCTATTTGTTGAGGTGTCGTCGACTTTGAGGTGTGTTTTGTCGTACCATAAGTGATTAGGTTATCGTAAATTTTACGAAGTTGGACTAGTTATAAAGTTATAACTTACCCGCACTTATGTGTGGGACTATGGGTTCTTTATAACTTACACTTTTGCGTTGTCATACTGTATTTTAAACGTAGGACTGGTTATAAAGTTATAACTTATACTATAGGCATGTGTGGGACTTGGGGTTCTTTATATTTTTGCGTAGTCATTTTTTAAACGTAGGATTATTATTTTTGTGACATAATTTTGGTTTTTGGCGTCAATAAAGTTATTATGCGTCATCTCATTGGTCTCGATCGTGTCAAAAAAAAAAAAAAAGCTGGCGGCAGAGGCTTGGTCACCTCATACTGAGATGAAAGTAAAGGACCGTCAGGTGTGGTCAGTGATTGGTTGAGTGACCTATATATTGTACAACGACAAATTAGTCCCAAGACTCCCAACCTTCCCATCCCCGTTTCTTTATACCTAATTTTAGGTAATAATACTGTATACAGAAATATATAACGTGTATATTAGCCTATAGGTCCAACCATTGGGTAGCCGGCACATTTACTTATTTTGGTAGTTGTAAAGATATGTTTCTTACGAGTACATTTTAGAGGTCTTCGAAAACTCTAAAACATCGAATTCGAGTTAATCGAATGTCATCAGTAATTCGAATTCGACTCGAAATTATTAAAAACCAAATTTTTTAGACCAGAGCTTGGACTGGCAATACGGTAGACTATAAATTCAATAACACGATATTTCTGGCGTCGGAATTCGCCATTACGTATGGGACAAAAATCTCTATGTGAGATTTCAAAATAATTGTATCTTTGTAACCCTTGAAAGGATATGGACGTGTGATACATAGGTAGAAATGATTGTATTAAATAGATCTATTGAAGATGTAAAAATATTATGGGGCCACAGCATGAAATAAAAAGATATTTCGGAAAAACTGATCGAATGAAATACGGAGTATCTTTTTATTTCAAGCTGCGCGTACCCCATAATATTTTCAGCTATCTTTTAAACTCGCACCCGAAAGAGCCGCCACTTTAAGAAGAATTCTACTCTCTCTGATTTTTTTTTTTTTTTTTTAATTGACCTCACTGGTATATATTCGTCCGAAACGCCTGACCCACAGGACATAAGTAGTCCACAAAGAACGCAGAGGAAGCGGGGGTACAGGCGTGGGGAATGGGCCTGACGATATGGTCGTGGAACAGGTCACCCATC
>JAQGBM010000769.1:0-12348 GCA_034698405.1 Symphylella vulgaris | reverse complement strand
TGTTTTTTTTTTTAATAATTCTTAAAATAAAAAAATTATAACAGATGATGTTTGTAAAGAATGATGTAGCCACGATCAAGAAGGGCAGCCCAACTCCGCACTTACGACGAATTTAACGCTGATCAGTAATATGGGTCTTCAAATATTTCATCATTCCAAAAGTACGGAACCTCCTTACCCCTAAAAATTTATTTCAATGTTTCATTTTGTTCCCAACTTAAAAACCATCTATAAAATATTAATAATTAAGTTCTTACCAAATACTGTCATCAGCTGATCGTCACAGATAGCAAACTGCTTGTTCTTTGGATCCTGTTTCAAAAATGTGAATTTAATTAATGTTCTGTAAAAGATATTAAAAGTCCACAGTGTCCGTCATAATTATGAAGTCCAATCATAAAATCGTTGATTAAAAGATTTTATGCAAATTACTGTATTTTTAATTTGTATAAAAGCTTTTAATCAACGCTTTAAAGAGGATCCGTGCTTTTGGAATGATGAAATATTTGAAGATTGGACTTATTGTTTTGTTGGCTACTATTATAAGGTTTTTCAGATGTTTCATTTAAACTTACATAGAGATTTCGGGATTTCACAATCTCCCACATCTTTTTGACGACGTCGTGTCTAGCCATCTCATTTGATCCAACTACAGCTGCCAGTTCTGGCGACAATCGACACTTGCGAGAATATGTCGACTCTGTAATTTAAATTTATTTTAATATTCAAGTAATCTTTTATTTTTTTCAAATAAGTTTATTTTTGATGAATGAAAGAGGATCATGTCCCAGTTTGATAATGAAAAAATGGTTGTTATTTTAGGTGGGAAATTATTAAGTGGCATAGAGTGGAACTCGAACCCTGAACCTTCAATAATTTTATTAAATTGCAACTATTTTTTATTTTTAGGTTTAAACACAAAAACTGTCTGGATTGGTCCCATTTTTTGATAATTAAATGTTAATATTTCCTGACTTTTCTGTTTCCATTATTTTTAATGTCCCACAAAATTCCATGACTTATCCATCCAGTCAGGTTTTGCCTGACTAACAAGGAAAAATTTAACCCGAATATTTTTCACATTTTTATTACCTTTCTTGCGCTTAACAGGTACTGCCGATTGCTGTTGCTGTGGAGCCTATAATAAATATAAATACAACAGCATATAATAACAATGAAGTGAACAATTCAAACAAAATTATTATCAAGTTAAAGTAATAGAAAATATTAAAGAAATTTCTTCTCAATGTTGGTCCCTCTAGCAAGAAAATAAAAATTGAAATAAGATAAAAACAATACATGCAAATTAAAAAAATCAAGTTTTTAAACCACCAAATCGCCAACCTTTCATTGATTTTTTGGTTGATTAAAGAAATTTTGACAGCGTTTGTCAAAAAACCAAATGACCCTAAAATCTTGGAATTCTTCAAATCCCAAATCTCAGAGAGAAAATAAAGAGTTTCCCAAAAGCAAAGAAAAAAAAATCGCATTCAAAAAGACTAATTTATATAGAAAGGCTTTTGTAAAATGAATTGAATAAAATAAAGCAAACATTCCTAATAGGAAAATTTACACTTTCCTAATAAAAAAAATCATAAATTACAATGGAATCACCTTTCTTTAGAACAGAAAATAAACAAAGCAGGAAAAAGAATTAAAAATTAGATAAGATGTTTGTGATAACACAGTAAGATTTACATCATTAATCACACTATTCCTGCCTAAACCTGATGTGTTTTGTTTGAAATTTTTAAAAATTACAAGTCCATAACTTATTACTTTCACAAACTTTACTTTAAATACTTTAGTAGAAATAGTAATCAAACAAATTGTATCAGGTGTAAGCAAGAATTGAAAATAAAAACTTGTCACATGTAAGGCGATCTAAAAGTAAGTTTGAAGTTGAACGGGTCGCCAGAATAGCTTCGAAAAATTATAAGTTCGAACGGAATAAGTTCGCCAAATTTAACTTCGAACTGGTAATTTCGAAACAAATTCGATAAAAATCGAATAAATTCCGACACAGAATAAAGCAGAGAATTCTGCGTCGGAATTAATTCGATTTTTATCGAATTTGTTTCGAAATTTCCCGTTCAAACTTAAAAGTCGTTCGGTGCTATTCCGGCGACCCGTTTGAACAAGTTAAAAATCTAGGAATTTTTTAAAAGTCTTTGGTTAAAACAACCCAGCCCTTCTTAAACTTTTCACTCGCGACCTCAAATAATAGGATGGCAAAAATTAGCGACCCTCACAGGTTCAAACCTGTGCGCAGAAATTTTTCCAACATGTAATCAAATTTCGAGAATTTTAAACCAAATTTAAGATGATTACCAATAATAAGGAAGACACGGATTTACTGTTACATGAGGGCGAAAATGTTTAAAGCATTCACGCCTATCTGCCTAATCCTATTTAATTAATGCAAATTGACAATAATATTAACAGCTATAATTACGTCATTTTAAACTTGTAACTAATCTATAATTTAAAATACGGTAAAGTATATCCACGGAGTAAATGTGCATTTCTTTTTCCCTTCCAGTAGAGAGGGGAAGAAGAGGAAAAGAAATGCACATTTACTCCGTAGATATACTATAATCATTTTAAGTTTAAATAGCGATAAAATAATTTAAAATTCATAACAAAATTTTTTTTTCGAACTCTTTCGCGACCCAAAATATTTTTTCGCGACCCATAGTTTAAGAAGTGCTGAAATATCCTTACTTGTAGATCACCAGAAAGTCACATAAAAAAAGTTTAGCCCCGAAATATTTGCAGGTATGGTGGCCAACAGATGGTAAACATGATATTACACCCGAAAACAGCGACAATAATATTATGTGGTCCGTAAGTTTTCTATCTTTGTAGTGACGACAAGAGGCCAATTTAACGCGCAATATTAAAATTATCATCGCCTAATTTTGCGTTTCTCTACAATTTGTATTTAAAAAATTGCCAAGCAAATTTTGAATAGTACTACTTTTACATAGTTTACCAGGGGAAGCACACTCCATGGTATAAGTTAAATATTTTTAACCTACAAGTGCGCTTCGGTGGATACACATAAAAGTTCATGCAATATCGTTAATTAGTTTAAGTGTTAAGCATATTATAGCACCTGGTTTAATTTAAGTTAAAAAATAAATTTACTTTGCGTCTTGACAACATTACTCAATAGCATATTGTAACGCCATTATAAAAAGGTGTTTCCATTGTAGAGAAAAGTGCATTTCCCCATAGGAAAGCTTTAAATCTGGTTGTAACAAAAATGTCCAGTAAAATTTTATCTTGGTTTTAAAAAATGCAAGTCAAAAAATTCGAAAAAGACAAAACCCCCTCCCCAAAAAATTAGTAAAAAATGGGAAAATAAAGGCATAATGATAGATGCGGTGTTTGGTTCTTACTTCTTATTATATTAAATATTGACAGAGCACAGTCCGTAAATTATAAATATTAAGTTAGTAGCAGGGAAATATTTCTAAGTTATTAAACTAATACTGTACTGTATTCAAGAACTTATAAATATTTTCAATTGTTTTAGCAGTTAATCGATGCAATTTTTAATGTACAGTACCATATTATTATGGATAATAATTAAAGAAAATGTATCATAATTTTGTTATTAATAACACATTTTCTTAATTTCAGCTAGCAGGATGCAGTATGAGAAGAGGATTACAGTGTATGTACGCGTGTGCGAACCGTATGAACTAGAGTAGTAAATTCTTAAAAAATTTACAGCACCTTCTTGACAGCTCGACTCCGTCCCCTACTTTCCTCATCTTGCAACTTTCTGGCTAATTCCTCATCGGCAAACTACAAGAAGTAACAAGAGTAATGGCAAAAAATGAATGAAACTACAAGCATAAGTTTCATTCTGCATTCGATATGAATAATTAACAAGCGCTCAAAAAAGTAATTGTATTGTGAGAGCTAGCTATCAGAGAAAGCAAATTAAAATAAAGCAAAAAATAAAATATATTTGGCAATATTATAGAGTATAGACTACAGTACTTTCTAACAACTTTCACTCAGTACTTTGTTAAAGTGTTATTGTGGTATAACTATGGTAATAAATAATGTAATAAAATAAAAATTTAAAGCTAATAATAATCAATAATCATTCACAGCCTTCTTTGAGCTGGATTATAAAGAAAAAAATATAATAATAAATCATACAACAACGTTTAATATGCAATAGGCCTACATTCTTTAATAATTAAAAATATTTTGCATAATGGTATTTGGGCAATTTTAGGATAGTTAGGAGACCTAAATAACAGATCATTTAATATTGCATATGGGAAAAAAATGTGGGTTTATATACCAAAAACATGCTATAGGACCACTACGATGTTATGACCAGTTTAAAGAAATAAAAGTATATATAACTAATTATATGAAAACAAAAATTTTAAACCAGCAATCCAGCATGTTTACTTCCAGGACAGAAAAATTAAGCATTGATCAAACAATCAAGTCATGCAACGTAAATTAATTATAATATCAAGAATATCTTGATTTTTACTTAATTTTTTTTTCAGAGGAGTACTATGTACCCTAATTTTAAGAGATCCCCAAATATTTCTTAATATTATTTTTGTCGCACACACGCTGCCTTAAGCTACGTAACACTCACCTCGTCCTCACTGCTGTCACTAGAGTTTTGGCTAACTTGTGCTCTGCTGTGTTTTTTAAAAACCTTTTTTTTATCCTATAAAAATTGGTGAAAAAAATTACAGAAGGTTGCCCTACCCTCCAAATTTAATAAATTTGTGCAACAAAAAAACTTGAATAAATATCCAATTGCCTCACCCAAGAAAGAAAATAATCTGAACTACAGTATCATAATTTTGCTTTTTTTAAGTGGATAAATATTTAACAGAGATTTATCCACTTAATATTTTTTTTAAATCTTCTCGTAGCTGAAAAGAAAATTATCGATTTAGAAAATTAACAGGTTACGAGTCCATCTATTGGTCACCATAAGATCGGGGGGTTGTGGAAATTTTTTTGGAGTATAGAACCATACCGTGAGCCCATAACTAGGAGGATAAGCTTGATGGGGCTGAATACTTGGGGTTGTAGAATTTAAGTAATTATCCTGGTAGGTAGTTGGGCCACCGTGCCACCAAAGATTACCAGGTGGTGCCTGAGGGGCAAGCTGGTAACCTGAATGGACTGGAGGTATCACCTGAAACGTAATTTCTCACAATCAAATACCCTACACTCATATTTTGTTGTGTATTCACATTGTTGAGCTAAGCTTCAATGTATATTGTGTTCTTCATTTTTAACTTTAAATTGTTTTATAAAGGTTTGCAGTCTTTGTGTTCATTTGTATTTTTTAATAGTATTGTTTAAGGGTCATGAGACTAGAGTTTACTGTTTATCTTATGTTGTAAAACTGTAAATTAACTCAAAAAATGTCCGTCCCTTGCAAGCAAGTTTTTTAGGTTTTATTTGTTTTGATACAGTATAAGTTAGTCTATGGTCAAAGACGAAATTACTGTTAAGTTTTTCTTGTAGTGTAACTTACTTGTAAATTAACTAAAAAAAAGTGTTGTCTTAAATCATTGCCACTCCATCAAGCTACGACTTATCATAAAAACGTTACAAGTACAGTATTATTTTTCCATATTTTCATAAATTCATTTCGAAGTTAAAAGGACTACAGATGGAAACAGGGGTAAGCTTTTTAAATCTGTTCAATAATTCATCAGCACAGGAAGCAGCACCAGCCATCTTACCTTGGGTACTCCTCCTGCATACTTGGCTCGTTTACTTGGATGGTCATCATCCTTAAGAAGAAAAGAATAGAAGAGTAGAGAGTTACTCCAGAGGAAAGTGCAGCAGAATAGGGCATGCACGAGAAATCAAAACTACAGAAGACTTAGCTAAAGCATTCCAAGCAAACACCAGCATGCATGCAATGAAAGTTCCAATTATGAAGATTTCGTGGGGTAGCCACAATTCACAGAAATTGAATCTGGATAATTAATTCCCTCGTTTTTTCCATTTTTAATATTACTCGACAGTGGATAACACCGTGTTTTTGATCATTAATTATTACAGTAGGTAACATACTATATTTTGTTAACTGTTTTAAGAATGTGTAAACCAAACACCACTAAAATAATAAAACAAGAGGAAATCTATTTCATGCAAAATTATAATAATAATAATTACATAGGCTAAAATAATAAATAATACCTTTTGTAATACAGTATACAAAATAAATTGTTTTTCTGCCATAATGTAAATATTTTGCACCAAAATAATAATTATCAGACAAATTTTGTTAAAAAAAAAATATATATAAAAATATTAACATAGTAAATAATAAGTTCAAAAATTCAAAATATTTATGAAAATATTAATTGACCTGAAGAGGCATGTTTCTTTTTACTAAATGTGCTGATGAAAAATTGAACATATCTCCCAAATGCAGATTAACATGGCCTATTCCAGTATTCCATGACTATTCAAATTTGTTAAAAATACAAATGAATAATTAATAACTCTTCCAATCTGGTTAAAAATAAATACTCTAGCATACTGTATTTAGGGTATAATATCTACTGAAATACATAGGATTGATGTAATGACAAGGTGGAGACACACACAATTTTCTTCCTTTATTTTTAATTAAGTGTATAGGATGATTGACGTGAGTGCACAACAAACCGAACAATTTAATTTTTTTTTTTTCAACTAAAGCCATACTAAATCTGGAAATACAAATTTGTTAAGACAACTGCAAAATACACCTTTATTTCAATTTGTTCAAGTTAATAATGTATGTTTCTAAATTCTACTTAGGTTAATAAAGAACAGAAAGGCTACTAACCCGACTTACCGAGTCAGACTCATCCTTCCCATTTTCCACTCTTTTCTTGGCTCTGCGATCATCTTCACCACTTTCACTTTGGCTGGCTGTAATCATCTCCATTACAATATCGTCAATTTCCTTTTTTCTGAAATTGTGAAAAAAAATTATTAATTTTTAATTTTTAAAAATTTTACATGTTTGTGTTGCTGGTTCACAATAAAAAGTTTGAAAAAAAAACTAAATTGACACTATGAGGTAAATGGTAAAAAAAAAAACCCCACAGAAAAAAAAATCCATAAGCTATGTTTTTAGTAGGCTATGTTTCTAATTTTTTTATGATCACAAAAATTATGGAATTTCCACAAATCCCGAAAAATGTTTGAAATTTTTTATTTTAGAAATTAAAAAAATTTTTTTTGGAAAAATAGGTAATCTATAGGAAGGATACCAGCCCATTCTCCTATCGGGATGAAACTTGGCACGATGGTTGGGATTAATTTTCCCCAAAAAAATTTTGGTGGCTCTCGATTATGTTCGGAAATAGGCTATAAGGGGCCAAAGTTTCGTTAATGTAAAGGTTAGGTTAGAAACATCTATCCTGCTCGAAATCGGCGGAGCCGATTTTGGGCCACCTTTGTTCCATACAATCTCTTGGTTATGCAAAATAGTATAAAAGTTTTATCCAGCAAAACTAATTCAAAGCCTAATATTATACTCGAACACATGGTTTTACTTTTAAATTAATATTTTAAGCAACTGAGTTTGATGGGATCATTGAACTACAGGGATCAAAGCTTTTTTATTTTAGTAACTTATTTTGTTGTAAATTAATCTAAACTACAATTTGTTGATGCTTTTATCATCTTTATTGATGTTTCTATGGAAAAATTTGTTACTTTTGTACCATAATTAATTATATAATGTGCCTGACTAACCGCACTTTAATAAGGTTAAACTTGATTTTTAAAAAAGGCGCTCATTTGGCAACACCTTGATTTTGTTTTGTTTCCATTTTATTATTGATCGTACAGCAAGTCAGCAACACTGACCATTTACTGCCTATAAGCACAGTTCCACATAAAATATTTAAATTCTCATTTAAAACCCAACCATTCCCTCATATTTTAATTTAACATTAAATCCGCTGTATTATTTACGTTCGAAAAATCTAAACTGCTGCACGGACCGCAACATAGACGAAAGAGCATATATACTAAGTTTATGCAGGAGAGAACGCTTAAAAAAATTGCGAGAAGAATCGTGTTTTAAAAAACGCGAGCACAAACATAATGGAGAGATTTTTGCGCTCCCCTCTTCGCGCCCAAATGTTTTCTCTCTTCGCCGCTGCGCTAATAGCATTCTGCCGGCAAAATTTTGCTTTTCGTGCAAGTACGTTTTATTAAACCCCCAAAATGACAAAATTTAAGTCTAATAGCTACAAAATTTCATATAAATTCATTATATTACTCAATTATTACGACAAGCATGCGATTTGTTTATAAACGTAGACTTCACGTGTTTTGACACTAATCTACGCACTCACGCCAAATAAAACCTTCGCAGCAAAAAAAATCGTAATAACTGAAGTACATAAATCTAACGCGAAATGATTATTTAGTAACTACTTAATACATTGGTAGTAATAAAAATGTAAGTTTAGCCTTACCTTTCGGAAAGATCTGCGCCGAGTTTCTCCTCGAGCAACTGACGGACTCTCTTGGAGGACAAAGAGTTGAGATCGGCTCCTCTAAGAATCTCTGTAAATATTACAAACAGTCCAATTTGAACTCACAACACATCAAATACTCACTGGAACAAATATAAATCGACATAACAATATTTGCATCTTAGCATAGTCAAATTACCAGATATATATTCTTTAAGCTGTGGGACGCTAAGGGTAGCCATTTTTCGACTCTATCGAAGAGAAGCTATGCACATAAGGCGAAGGGTTGCCAACAGAATGAAAAATTGACCAACAATGCTTCGCTGTGTAACAATTAATAATTAAATAAAATTTTAAAAATTTTCTGGAAAACCTTTTAGGTACTATAATAAGCTATCAAAACATTTCAACAATTTTGTCTCAGTTTAAGCGATATTCTGGCTGCTGTAATACAACCACGAAAAAAATCCTACTCTAAGAAGAGAGAGATATTTTTTTGCAACACAGGGAAGAAGAAGAAGAAGAGAAGCAATCACGTGGTGCAACGACCTCTACCGGCATCCTCCGTCAAAACACTTAATAACTTCAGAGTTTTGGGTATTATTAGGATGAGGGCTTTAAATTAGGTTTTTTTGTCCTCATAATCGAATTCTACGATGTCGATATAGCAAAGTTATGCTTTTAAATGATGGATAATAGTAGGGAAATAGGTGAAAAACATCGACATTTTGTGACAAACGCTATAAAAGCCATAAAAGTATTGATTGGGAGTTTAGGGGAGCAATGGCGCTCCCAGGCAACCAGAATAAAAATGCCTCCCATTTTGTTTTAATTTTGCTCCCGGCTGGTTGTGCATATTCATTAGGCCTTCAAAAACTTTGTACTACATTGTACAGAATCGAATATGCATAATCATAAATCCAAAACCTTAAATATAAAATATACTGGCTACGCTACGCACCCCGCTCGCCTAACACAGCCTACTGCATAATTATATAGCCTATACCTTATAGGTACCCATCACACTATTGAAACTTCGATACAATAATTATTATTCTATAGATACTCTAGAATAGGCTCCATGGTATATAACCTGATTCCCTGAAAAAAAACATTCAACTAAAATCGTGTTGGACATGTGCAAGGCCGGGGACAATTTCTAGCTGCTTGCTGACTTCTAGCACAGCGCACAGGACACAATCACCAAAAATATTGCCGCAGTATTCATAATCTAATGCAATTAAGTTATGGTTGGCCTATGGTCCAAATTACCGAACTTTTAAATTTCCGTTCGGCACACCCAATGCCAGTATTCGCAGGCTGCCCACAGTACACTAATTGCCGTCAAGTCGAGTGAGGTCTGTGCTAGGAAGGGCGGCTAAGTTGCAATACCACCTGCATTCAGCCTCCGAGGTTTTTCATGAGAAAGTGTAGGCCTACATATAGGCTATACGTGGAGTAATCCACAGACTACCCACCCATAGCCATTAGAGGTTACACTGTATGTAATGTGTAAAAATTTATCATGCAACTGTAATAATTTATTATTTAGCGGACATAAGTTACACGTATATTAACGCGAGACGCGTGACGTCACGAGACGAGAACATGACGTTCGCCGAACAAGGCCATTATTGGTCGAGTGCTCGAATCATCATCGTCATTTTGACATGAGTAATATTTTCGCGTTACGTGTAACTTATGTTCTCTATATTATTTTAAGTGTCCTTATACCGTACGTCTTTAATTAGCACCAACGTGAGTTAAATTTTAAACTGGTTTTTTGTCACCTATTTCTCCCTTGTAGGCTACTTGTGCATCGCGTGATTGGTTAATAAACCGATTAACCTATGATTTTAATTTTTAACTAAGGTTTAACTGTAACCGATATTAGTGCAACCGGCCTCCGTATCCTAACCAGCTGTAACCGTTATATAAGTACCATAAGTTATAAACTTATAAAAGCTAGGTGCAACCGGCCTCCGCATCCCTAATATCAAATTACCAGGTGCGCGTTATTCGTCACCAAAAACAGCTGGGTTATTCCTGTAGCCTATATAATTATGTTTCGGCAATGTCCTTGGTTTCGGTGACCACTAACTCGCCCCAGGGGCGCATTAGGAATTTTCCAATGAATTTTCTATGGAATTTAAAGCTCCGCTATTTTGGTGACCAATAACGCGTCACCAAAAAAACGGGGGGCTCTCATGGAAAATACATTGGATTGGGAAATTCCATAGTAAGTTTTGGTGACGAATAACGAGCTCCAGGTGCGCGTTATTCGTCACCAAAAGCACTGCGGGGTTTCCTGTACGTATTTCCTACGGGGAAGCTCGATCAGGTGTTTTGGTGACGAATAACTCGCCCCAGGAGATTACCCCGACTCGCTCCCTCCCTCCCACATTTTAATCTCCTATTAAGAGGGAAAAATCGATTATAAATCGTAAACCAATAAAAAATCATTGTATGAACAATATTCGCTCTGTCGATCATATTCAGCAGACTGTTGAATAGACGAGTGGACAAAATATTGGTTATAAGTTACAATTTTTTTTATAAGTTATTATATAGCCTAACAAAAAAGAGAAAAACAAAAGAGTAGGCTATATTCTTTCATAAACTTCTACATCCCAGAGCCTTATAACCTTGGAAAATCGTTTAGATTTTCATTCCTCGCATACCGCAAAATGAGCAAAAGCAAACTTTCAACTTCCCAACCTAATATTTTTCCACAGCTGAGTGATGATTATTATGAGAAGTGACTAGTGAGAACCATGATTCCAAAGCGAGTAGACAAATTGATTGGACAAATGAATGTGGCTATAATGGATTGCTAGCAACAAATTCGAACTCGGGCTCGATTCGATAATTTAAAAAACTCGCGCCGACTTTATCGAATCGAGTCGGAGTTTGCACCAATGGGCATTTTAATAACTTACGGTAGCCCAGGTTATGGGCTTATGGCTGTTCTTTTCTTCTTCTCCTGTAGTTACCGGGGGTGGGGTGGGGGCGGGTGGCTGAATTATTAATGTACTTATTACATTTAAATTATTTAATAAAATTAGCTAAGATGATTACCGTATATAATATTTAATACGAGTATGTAATATACTCGATCGTATACGGTTTTTGGGGTAATAACTTAAATGTATGCGGTAACATTTTAATTCAAACTAAACTGTAGAACCTGGGGGAAATTCTCAGGGATAGATCAAATTAAGGGACTATGCTTATTCAGCACCCATTACGGTCCTTGGGGGCTTCCATAAAGGACGTCCGCAAGCAAGGGGGGAGGGGGAGTTCAACCAAAAGCGGACTTTTGCGGACAAGGGGGGAGGGGTGGGGGGGTAAAACTATTTCGGACGTCCACTTTTAAATACGGTATACAATTTTTAATGAAAATTTTTTAAATTCCTCAAAAACCAATAGTTAAATTAAAATAGATCCCAGTTTTAATTACGAATTAGGTTATAAATTAATATTAGTTACTAATGAATTAAATTAGCATTTTTAAAGCGATTTTAAACAGGCATGGCCGGTATTTTGTAAGTTACGTTTTATGTATGTCCGCAGGACAAGGGGGGGGGGGGAGGGGGGGTTTAGCCAAAAGAGGACATGTGAGGACAAGGGGGGAGGGGGGGGGGTCAAAAAATTGGAATTTTTGCGGACGTCCTTTATGGAAGCCCCCCGATATCCCTGGAGACGTTTCGACTTTGGACTCTTGAAGAATTAAGATATGTCAGAGAGCAAAGGGATCTACACAAGGACTCTCAGCGGCATTTTTCTCATATTAAAATGCCTGTTTCCTATACCATATCGATCGACCACCACCTAATTCTTACCAATTAGC
>JAQGBM010000768.1:0-12356 GCA_034698405.1 Symphylella vulgaris | reverse complement strand
AGTTCCAAATCTCCGTTTCTGTTGTAGATGAAAATTACGGCCATTCGAAACAAATACATCAAGATCCAAATGGGAATGAAAACGACAATAACAATGGGAAAGAGTAGGACATCCAAAGCCAGAGCAATGGCTAATTTGAAAGCGAAATTCATGTTTTTCGGAAGAGTTAATTTTGAAATAGTGTGTTTCTGCTTTAAAACTTAAGACGAAATAAGCCTGTATAAATCTGGGATAATTATTTGGCACACTCTATTATTTTTTATCTTAATATCATCCCCTTTTTCCGGTTGATACAATATCTTTAATATTTTGAAATTCGTAAAGAAGTACAATTATATAGGTCATGGGCGCTACGGAGGAAAAATGATTCTCGGAAAAAGGTATTGCAGCTTAATTTTATTATTTTTTAATTGGCTAATTCAATTTTTGCTGATAAAAATGCATTCATTGATTAAAATTTCATTCAATTATTCATAATAATTAAGTTAATAACTCAATCGAACGTCAGTTTTTCTCAAAAATCTTTTTTATTTAATGCGATGACACCATTCTTTTTTCTTTTTTTTTACATTTTCGAATAGATCAATACGGTCATTTCTATGTATCACATGTCCATTTTCGTTCAAGGGTTCGAAACCCAGCGAAGAAAATCTAATTTTTTTCGTCGACGCACAAGTCCGCAAACGCACGTGTAGCCGCCTGTGTATGTAACTCCAGGGTATTATACGTGTGTGGTGTAATAAGCGCGTATGGCGTTTATGTGAAGAAGCTTGTTCGTGTATACCTGTATAATACCACTTTTGATAATACTGTATGTGAAAGACCATTATAAAGCTTTATGATTGGAGTCTTAAAAAAATCCCAAGAAATCGATCTGAAAACAGATTTTTTTTCTATTTGGCCTATTAAAAGAAAAACTTCGCAAAAATTACTTTCTCTCGCTAAACCTTTCCGTTCCAGTTGCTCTTTAAAATGAAGATGCTCCTGATATTTTCCTAATCTGTTCGTACGTTAACCAGAAGGTTAAAGACCACGGCGCCTGTAGAGAGAAATTTAATGTATCAGTTAGGGCTTAGGGCCTTGGGGAATGGGGTGTGCTAATATTAGAAAAAAAATCGAATATTCGATTCGTTTTAAAAGGTATTTTAGCTACGGTACTGGATTCCATTCGTATTTCTGTGCTTGATCGACTGATCGCTCTAATCAGTTTTCATACGTAAAAGTTTGGAATAAAAACAATAGGAAAGCTTAAGTTATTCTTGTAGGGATCGGTAAATTTCTAATTTTCTTAAAATGTATTTTATTATTTTTACGAATTTAATATAGACTTAAAGACCTTGTTTCAGTTTTTATTGTCAATCAAGCAGAAAAAATAAAGGCTCGTGCCTAATGTAAAGTTTATGGAAATCCTTACATGACTGTGTTTATTCTTTATTTTCTTGGCCAATTTTTATAAACTGCAACAAAATCTTCTTAAAAATAGTAAAATACATTTTTAGAAAATATGAAATTTACCGATCCCTAAAAGAATAACTGAGCTTTCCTATGGTATAGTTTCTATTTCATACTTTTACTTATGAAGATGACGCACAAAAATTTCGGGTCCAAATTTCCCATAGACAGCCATAGTAATCTCTGGGTGGTACACGGAAAAACTAAGGTTCAGTTTACATATTTGAAAAATGTCAGGATAGAGTATACAGTATTCACTAGATTTTATATTTGATTCGATCAATATGAAAGTCACTATTCGATTCGATCGAATCC
Organism: Symphylella vulgaris; assembly: GCA_034698405.1. Classification (NCBI taxonomy): domain Eukaryota; kingdom Metazoa; phylum Arthropoda; class Symphyla; family Scolopendrellidae; genus Symphylella; species Symphylella vulgaris. The sequence goes on along the minus strand of JAQGBM010000768.1, from coordinate 10,589 downwards.
AAATTTTAATATTCGCACACCCTACTAGTTTCAGCATTAATTTATTGTGGTTCATAACATGGAAATAGATTATATTTATAAAGAATAACGAATAGTATAATTACCATTCTAATCCATATGGGAACAAAACCCTTGTAAAGTGCGAAGAAGCCCTCTTCTCTAACCGTTTTCAAGAGACAGTCTATTGAGGACTTGTATAAAAGTCCACTGAAAAGTAAAAAACAATAATTATTAGATGTTTTTTTATTGTATTGTATATTTGTATGATATTTTGCAAAACCTACCGGCCTTCTGAGTTACAAGGTTGATTCATAAACCTAGTTTTTACTACATCTGCTGGGGTTCCTAGAGTTGCAGCTACCAGACCTGACGCTGAACTGAAATTGGAAGTTAAAAATCAGACATTGGTTAAGACTTAAGAGAATACGCAACTCACTTGCAGCCTACAGCAATAACTTAGATTTTATTAGCTGTTCCGAACTGGGATTCTTTTTATCTCGCTCATGACTCGAACTCAGTATCCATATTTCTGAGTCTTTCCGAACTTTGATAGATAGAACTCAAGTTTTTTTTTTTTTCGAAAAAAAAAGTCAGACCTCTCAGATCAACCGTTGATCCTTTTAAAACAGAAGTCAAGTGGTCCGAAAAGTTTTCAATTTTTGTATAGGACAAAACCAGAGTTGTATAGGTGGTAAAAAAATTCGGGTGGACGACATATTTTATATTGATGATTGAATGAAGGAACTTAAGGAAGCACTTACATTTATATCAGGATCAATAAAAATAAAAATTCCCGATATTCAACTTTATTTAAATAATTGGTACCGTAAGTACGGTATTAATATACCCCCTAAATACTTTTATATAAATTATAACAGATCGTGCAACCTTTAGTGTAATTCGTATAACTTCTGTTTATTAAATCGTAATTTATCGTCATATTTGGATTGTACTCGTACTACGGTACATGTTAATCTGGAATTTAACCGACCGTTAGTGAAATCTGTCAGTACGGTACTGTACTCGAAATTTTTACAGGTAGGCTACCTTGTTCTTCAAGTGTGTTATTTTTTTACCCGTGTTCCGCACGATTTTCGCCAGTTTCAGCCTTTACTTATGGGAGGGAAAAAAACTTAAAATATTGTATTTTTGTAATCCTTGAACGAATGTGATACATAGAAATGATCGTATTAATAGATCTATTTGAATATGTAAAAATATTATGGGGTCACAGCACGAAATAAAAGATATTTCATGCTGTGACTTCATAATATTTTTACATATTCACATATATTTTTCCATATTAGATACAATTATTTTAAAATCTCACATAGAGTTTTTTTCCCATATTATGTAATGGCGGATTCTGACGTGAGAAATATCGTGTATACCAGACTACCATTTTTTTCTACCATACCTGGACAACGTGTGCGTTACGTAATTATCTTTTAACGTAGTTTTCTTCAAGATTAATCTCTTGGCAGTGTCGTACGTTGCTAAATCTGGTTTTTAAAGAATAATATTTTTGTTAGCTTACAGATGGGAAAAAAATTAGGTACGGTATCGGAATATTACCTCCCATGTTGACTAGAGCAGCCCTTTGAACGTTTGGCACCCAGCCTTTCCACAACCCCCTAATTCCTCCAGCACTGTAGATCATAGTAAAAGCATGTTTCATATTTTTCACCCTATAAAAATATTAACAAGTACATGTTAATTTTTCTTCACTGAATATCACAAATGCTCGTTAAAATTCCAACAGAAAGATGATCGTCTAATGAAATATTTATAATAGAAGATTATTTATTACCTAGGTGGCTTGCCTTGCAATCTCAATTTGCCCTCCATTTGCATTTGTATTTTAACCAGATCCATAGGACTAGCTAAAAATTGGCCAATGGCACCTGCCATTAATCCTCCAGTAACAGCTTTCCTATAAGAACAACATAAGAAACTTTTTAATAAGTTTAGAGTAAATTGGTGTTAAAAAAGTCAAGTTAGTTTACGCTGTTAAGCGCGAGTCTGCAAGTAATTTGAAGGCCTTATTGGCTTACCAAACTGGAAAGGATCCATCTGGCTCTCGCCCTAATACATTTTCCCTTAGTTGTTCATATGCAGCCATCCTACAGCCAGTGTAAACTGTACCAAAAATGAAGCCTCGCTTGTTAATCTTCTGCATGTAACTTAATTTAATAACTTATTATTTACCTAGATGTCTGTAAATTGCTGGTGAAAGACCTTGCCATAATTTGAGTACTCCTTCATCTCTAACTAGAATAAAGTTTGAAATCTACATATTAATTTAATGGTCATATCGAGAGTTACATTTATAACCTTTGAACATTCCTCGAGGTAATTTACCTATTCCTAAAGCAGTTTGCACCATTCCTTTATTGGGCACATTAGGCTTTTCTTTTCCTTGAATTTGTAATCTTGTTTTTGTGAGATCCAGCGGGTAAGTAGCTATAATTAGTAAAATAGTACAATATAATAAGTTGGCCGGTTGGCCCAGTTGGGTAATTAAATAAATAACTTAAAGTGTGGGCATCTCCAAAAATAGTTTGTAAACCTATTTAACTTAAATTAAAGATATTTATTTTATTAGTCATTTCCACTTGTTATTTTCTTTCAAACATTTATTTTAAAACCAGTTATTAATTTTTTAAATAGGCGTATTTTACACTCTTGAGTAAAAGCAACCCCCCAAAGAGGCGTTTTACTATGCAGAGGCGCGGTTTAGGAATGCCATGCCAAAATTGTTAAGAAGCATATAAAAAAAATATTAACTCGATTATTTTGATTGTTTTTAAGAAAATAAAAAGTGGAAAAATTTACTAGGACTTTAAAACATAAATATAATCTGACCGAGAAATTTATAGCGCAAGCTCTGTCAAGTGCTTCAATCAGGTTTCAATACATTTTTATTTCGTATGCAGCCTAGCTATGCATACGAAATTTTAACCAGATGAGGAAGATGAGCAGCAAAAAAAATAATCAAGAAAAACGTGCAGCCATCCAGCCAATGATTTCGGGCACTTCCCGTAATCGTAGGAAGACGAAATTTGGCTATGTTATTGAGGGGCTACTTTCTACTTTTCGGAAAAAAATCGGTCTACCGAAAATTCAAGATGGCGGCCAAAATGTCGGAATTTTATGAATTCGATTTCTGGCACTTTCCGTGGTCGTAAGAAGCTGGAATTTGGATTGTTTTATTCAGGGACCTGTCTACTTTTTCGGAAAAAATCGGTCGACCGAAAATTCAAGATGGCGGAATTTTTATGAATTCGATTTCGAGCACTTCCCGTAGTCGTAGGAAGATGGAATTTGGATTATATTATTCAGGGACCGGTCTACTTTTTTTGGAAAAATGGGGTGACCAAGGTTTTTAGACGCCATCTTAGAAAATGGCGGATTTACAAAAGAATCGATATCTCAGTAAGCATATTTGACAGATTTCAAAGTTTTTTTAGAAAAATAATTTAATAATGATGTGATGATGTCAGCTAAAAAATCTTATTCTGCGAAAAATTTTGATATTCGGCGTCATATTGGAAAATGGAGTTTAGATTAGACCTAAAAAAAAATTCCATGTACAGCTAAAACAATAATACCGTAACCTAGTATTTAGGCTAGATAAATAGGTAACATACCTAATTATCTACATTATTTTGCCAGGGCTTAGTAACTACAATTTAAGCCTGTTGCTGTAGAATTTGTTAATTTGAATATATAGGTCATAAGCATAGGCAAAAGGTGTCACTGTCACAGCGTATCAAAAACAGGTCTTATTTAAGAAGTTTCGACTAAAAAATCTTCGTACTATCTTGGCCTACCTAAGAAATAGGGGTTACCTACTAACCTTGGCTAAGAGATCAATAAATAATTTGGGGATGTTAGGCGGCGTTTTGGTTGATTTGATGCGATGAGGAAATGTGGAATTTTTTTACAGATTCGTGATGCGATATATCAATGATAATATATTATATAATAATATCATTGATCACACATTTAGGATTACCTAGTAATAAATTTTAGTTTGTACCTGTTTCGGCAGCAGTGGCAGCAAGGAAGGACAAGACATACTTGAAAATAAATTTATCCGGATCCAAAAGTACCGAAATTTCTGCGGAATCGCTTTTGGTCATGACGGACTATATGATATTGAATTTTATTTTACAAGATTCAGAGTAACATAATTGGCCTATCTGTTATAACTGAACTATGATCAGTCGAAACAGTTTTATAAAAACTGGATCAGATTAAATTATCCTTACGTAACTTTTCCATGTGGTAGATCAGGCGGTTCCATGTTGTTGTTGACATTTGATTTTTCAGCGCGCATCTTCAGCTGAAGGTATAGCTAAATCTTTAGCATCCCATTTTTGGTCTTCCACCGCTTAAATCAAACTTTGTAAAAGATTAAATATTGTCACCTCAGTTAATAAATAATGAATTAATTTATATTAAATGAAATTCCTTGTTTTTTTTATATATCAAACATTTTGTTATTTTGGTTTATTTAACGGTTTGTAGAGTGGTAGAGCGCATTTAATGGGTTTGACCGGTTTGACCAATCGGCCATTTTGGGTCGAGAAATTAATCCCTTTAAAAAAGATCAGAAAAAAACGAAAATATTATTGCATTTCTACTTATTATATTGCATATACCTAATTAAGATAATTATAATAGATTCTGCGCCTAATTTGGTTGCACAATTATTAAAATTGTATTTAAATGCTTTTTCAGTCGTCCTTGAAGATAAAAGTCGTAGTTGTACGACTTGGGTAATAAGTGGTTCAGTTTGATCAGCGTTTAGTACTAAAATTTTAAAACATTAACTGCTTAAACTTTTTATTATTATTACGAGGGAATAATAAATAAAGTTATTCGGGATTTTAACCAAGTACTGTGTTACATTTAAATTTATTCAGAATGTGTATGCTTTTAAACTTATAAGTTTGTGTACCCACATCATTCTGTGCCCACCTTGTGCCCACACAATCGACATTTCAAGTGGGAAAACATCTTCCTTAGTTTTAAGAAATCTTTGATTGAAGCGGAAGGATACAATCACAATTTGGTGTTCGCATCCTTGATGGTGGGTGCTAAATTAGGTTTAAATCAGCGAAATATTTTGCATATTTTTACTCACAGTGCGGCCACTTTTGTGGCATAATTCAAGTATTATTGTTTTTTACTTCGAGAAAGAACATTTGACCTCAATAATTGTATAAAAAGTGCAAGTGAAAGAAAGCTCAAATATGGAGGCAGTGGCCAAGCATGATTTCAACGCGACCGCAGAGGACGAGCTTAGCTTCAGGAAAAATCAAATATTGAAGGTAAATGACGTCACTAATATTAATAATCTTAGGTCCATGTCATTATTATAATGATGACTAACATCACGGTCCTAAGGGATTTATTATTTTGTCATCTTGGATTCTTGGTAGTGCCCTACCCATGATAGGTCAATAACAAAATGCTAGGCTATTATGATTGTACTATTATGTTTATAAAATTGTCAGTAGCTTATTATGTTCCTGAATAGAGCTAATAAGCTTGGCAGATTTTGGTAATTAACATTTTAAATGTCATTTGAGGCCCATGAGCACTGAGCAGTTTTATAGGCAAGGTAGGCAGCTAGTCCAGTTACTGAATAGTCACCGAATTATAGCCTACTGCTCATACCATAGAGTACCGATTACCATGATATACTCTGGAATTTTCTGGTCCTCGCACAAAAAGTCTGATCCGAATAGTATACCATGGTATACTATTTGGTTCATCCCGTTATTACGGTGCTGCACGTGTCAACAAACCATATTTTGTGGTTTCCCACGCGGGAAAAATGGGACCCGTTTAGTGTACCACTGGTATACTAATTGGCACCATGTGCCAATTAGTATACCAGTGGTACTTTATTTAGGGGGGTATTCTAATTGGTACTCTACGGTATACTTAAGTGGGCCATTGCCAAAAATTCGAATTTTGTGGCGGTAGCGAACGTGTTCGTCGCGGTAAGCGACAACGAAGGTCATTAACCCGACGACAGGTTGAGATTTGAATTTTGCCTCGGAGACAGGATTTCATCAGAAGAGTTAATATCACAGGGAAATAAAATTGACAACTTTCTTGATACTTTCATTTTTAACATGAAATTTCCTATTCCAGACGATCATTCAAAGGTCTTTAATTTAATATTTTGTGGACAATTATATAAGTACCTGGAAATACGTCATTTCCGAATGGTAGAGCTTCGGGTATACGTGAAGCGAGGTACCGATTCCGAGCAGGAACTCGAACTTGTGGAGAGATCGTTTCCAGTATCCAGGAAAACCTAGACACCAGATCTTAAAGAGAATTTCCAGATCGAAGAAAATCGTAAAGCCGAGCTGAAAAAGAAATATTTGTTTAATATTTTATACGGTAAAAAAAAAATAATTGGTCTATAATAGATGAGAAAAGGTATTGATGGTGGCCAGCGAGTGAAGCGCCGCCCAGTGGGAGAACAACTATAGATAGGATAACGCATGAAAAATAAATTGATATCTTCGTAACCCTTGAACGAAAATTGACATTATGATACACCAAAATGTTAGTCTTGAAAAGATCTAATCGGAAACGTAAAAAAAAAATTGGGGTCACAGCATGAAATAAAAAGATATTCTAGATATTCAATTTTATGGGTTCCCTAAAAATGTCTGTTCCGGTTCTGGACCTTTTTTTTTGAGATTTCGGTACCCAACAACTTGTATCCGAACAACTCGTACGAATTGTTGGGGGACTGATTGTCTGGGAACATTTTCGGGGGACCATTTTGTTCGGGTACGAGTTGTTGGGAACTAATTGACCGGGGACGAAATGTCCGCACATCCAATAACCATTGCCGTAAAAACGGGGGGGTGCAGAGGGTGCGGTGCACCCGGGCCCCCGATCGAAAGGCTCTAAAAAACACATTTCATTACGTTTTTGGTGTTAAAATCGAAATTTGATCGAAATTTGACTTGAAATCATATAAAATTTTTCGCCTCCGGCGGTACACTGGGGGCTATGTTCGGCCCCCAGATCCCCTAAATAAGGCTGAATTTTTCGTAAGAAGCCAATTTTCCAGTGGCAAACCCTATGGTGGTTCCTTGGTGGTTCCCCTTCATCTTAAAAGCCTTGTGGATTTTATAAGCAAATTTGAATTGAAAATTGAAAAATTCTGTAATGGCACATCATCTAAATCATAGAATTAAAATTTTTTAAAATATTTTTATAGCATAAAAAATATACTCGAGGGGGGTCCAATTTAATCACTTGCACCCGGGCCCCCAATACCATAGTTACGGCACTGCCAGGAACCAACCAATTAGTTGACTCAATACCTCCAACTACAACACCACGGACGTATAACGAAAACGCGATTACAGTAGATGGAGATCTTGCAAGCTTACCTCCGAAAAGTAGTATTTTTTGTGGACTTCCTCTCTGTTGGTGCCGTCGTGCTTAAAGTGCATGCTAGCTGCAAACACTCCGTTGGCTACCAACACCAGCATTACGAGAAGGTGGAACACGGCGGACTGAAGGATTTTCTGAAAGAACTGGGGCGCCTGTCCCCTTGGCTTGTTTTCATCCACGGTTATGAGTTTCCAAAGGAGTTCGTTTCCAATCAACATCTGATCATCAAATAAAAAATTATTATTACCAAAAAAATCCAGAAAGTAGAAAATGGTTGATGTTCGCTGTGAGCAACAGTGAAAGTCGTAACCCGACGATGGAGTCAGATTTAATTAAAGCATTGAATTAGAGTAGTGGGGGAAGAGAAGGTCTCATAGCCGTTGTTTGGGAGAGAAAGTTACCATGCACCTGTTCATGTGGCCGCCATATTCCAAAATATGGTGGAAAATGCGCGCTCTTTGGAGGAAAGAGTGCGCGCTCCTGCCACCATATTCCAGAGTAATAGTGGAAAATGCATGCTTGGAGAGAAAAAAGTGCATGGTCACGCTGACCTTCACTTCACTCTCAACTCCAATTCAATGATAAAGTTATGCGATTTGTGATCAATGTGTCTTCATTCACTTATCTAGGGATTCTTTAATATGCTCAAATGAGCAAGGGGATCTACAATGATGGATTAAACTTTCATCCGAAAGAGACGCCACTTTTAAGAATAAAATAATTTCTCCCCTCCAGAAATTCTAACACCCAAAGCCATATTTACGCTGATTTACGCTGACTAAACCGAAATATTTCGCCGATTCGAATTTTCTTTCCAATCACGTGATGCAACTGTATTTTATGTTTTCAAAATTAATTCACGTGCCGTTTCGCTCGCAAGAGATACATCAAAAATGTTGTTCAAAAGACCGACCGATTGAAATAATTTCCATAATAGAGAGTATAGTAAATTCTCTTCAATATATATGAAGTCCCATAAGTGGTTTCTGGCTAGAAGCCAAACAAAGCTCGTCGAATGATGTACAGCAGAACACATTTTCCCGAATAATTTTTAATCGAAAAGGTTTAAAATACCTGTGTAGTAGAATTGTCCGTAATCTGAGCCCTTGTTCCCCACATCTGTTGAAACTGAACTCGTATTTCGTTGAAGGTTTCAGTAATGACTGCAATAAATACGTTCTGTAAAAGGTGTAAAATTTAATTATTCATGTTCATACGTATAGATTTTTTTGGGGGGGAATTAAAACATTCGGAAACCTGTAACATATTATAATCGTGTCTATTTCTGCTGGCTCAATGCCACGAAATTACACGTATAACAGGTTGCAGAAAGGAGATCTCATAAAAAACAGCTCAGGTTTTAATAAAAATTACCATAAAAATCTCAACAAGTGTTCCACTGGGACTTGACCACTGTATAAATAGGGCTACCAATATTACGCTATAACGCGATTTTTGGCCAGATAAAATTATCTTAAATTGAGCTTTACGGTATAAGTTAAGTTGATTCGAAAGCTGAGTGATAAGTCGGCGCGCCGAAAAGTCCTGCTTCGGCGGGGATTAAGTGACATGGGTTTTCTTGATTTGCGGACTACGCGTCCCCGAGAATTAATTATTCGTATCCGATACGAATTCTTGGGGACGAGTCGTCAGCAAACCGGACGTTTTTATAAATGTAGAAGACCAAATTAAGTAAACAAGCAGCAAATAGCATTTTTAATTCATTTTAATGTCAACGGACGTTTTTCTTTGCAATTTAAGGTCTTGGATCGTGAATTTGAGATATATTAAACCTTTCTGATGAGATTTCAGTTTTTAAAATCCTAGCTAGGTCACCGAAGAAATTCCGAAGATTATACTCGTTGGTTTTAAAGTTGGGTAAAATATTTGTGTTTTCGGTACTTCAGTATAGAAACCTATTAATCTTCTGGGCCGTGTAACTCCCGAATTTCTTCGATGACGTGCAGTTTTTAAAACGGAAATTCCATATTTCACAATTATCTTGATACTTTCATTTTTTATAATAGAATTTTCCACATTTTATTCACGATCCAACGTCTTTAAGAAAAAAGAGTTTCGTCTCATTATTACAATAAATGACGTCACGTACCTTGACTAGCCAAGACAGGAAGAAGATCATGGTGGTAAAATAAAACGTCGCTTTCCAGGCGGGTAAGCTGTCTACCGCCCTGTACATGATGAAGACCCAACCCTCTTGGGAAGCCGCTTCGTAAACGGTAAAGAAACTTGTGGCTAAAGACAAAACATATTATAGTAAATATTTGACACACCCTGTAGTATGGGGGGGGGGGATGATAAAGAATATATTTTTACCAAATTCGTCGAATCCGTTGAAACCGACAATGTATCGACTCATGTCGAGTTCTAGACAGAACATCCCGTGGGGACATTGGTAACCGTCGTCGGGTTCCTCGGAACAGTAAGTGTCGGGTATCGCCAGATCGGTCATTGTGATGTTCCTAAAACAAAATGATACAGGTTCATTTATACCTTGTATAGGAGAAATAAGGGATTAAGGGCGTTGGATCGTGAACGGAAGATATCAAGAAAGTTATGACATTTTTTTCTAAGATATATAGCCTAGGCCTATTAGAGTATAAACCCTTCTGATGAGATTTCAGTTTTAAAAATGTTACGTTACCGGAGAAATTCGGCATATATTTGGTTCTAAAGTTGCATAAAATATTCACGCTTCGATCCAGAGAAACCTAGTTATAAAAAATTCTGGGGCCTATTTATCTCCGGAAATTCTTCGGACAAAATCGTGTTTCAGGGAACATTGTTGCTAGAAGAAAAACTAAGGCACTTATTAATCTTTACTACAGGTATGCGCATCCGCCATTTTGGCCTAAAACTTTTCTTGCTTTTTACAACTATTTCATAGCTTGAACAACCTTTATATTTATTTTAACTATTAAAATGTTTGATTTTTGTTTAAATAATGCAAAATTTTAGTGCAAATTGTGATTTTGGCCATAATTAGCACATATGGAGCGGCCATTTTGGCCTACGCATTTAGCCTATGGATGCGCCTACCCAGAGTCGGACTGAGCCCCAAATTGGGGCCGTGCCATTTCGGACCCCAGAGGGGCCCATTCCCCCCTAACCCCCCCCCCCCGCCGGAGGCG
>JAQGBM010000767.1:0-12360 GCA_034698405.1 Symphylella vulgaris | reverse complement strand
TAATTTCGAAAGAAAATACGATTCAAACCGTATTTTAAAGATTACGCCTTCATTTTTCTCCGATTTCATTCCGGATTTTGTTGAAATGATAACAAATCAAATTTCTGTTGTCCCTTGCTTCGTACTTTTTCGAAATTTTTCCTCATTTTCAAATTATTCGAAAAAATGTATTTTGGCGCGAAAACTTGAATTGTAACCCCTTAAATAAGTGCCGTTATTTTTTATAATTAATTAAATATATTAAAGATATGAAATTTAAAATCTGTATAAGTTAGTGTAAAAATTTCAAATAAAATATATTAAAAAAATGTAACAGTGTAAAAAATTAAAAGTGTAAAAATTTCAAAAACAAATTAAATTATAAAAGAAAAACTAAAACACGTTATTTAAAAATAATTTTTTTTTACAAAATGAAAAAAAAACTTTATCAAAATTCGTTTAATATTTTTCTGGAATGAACTCTCTTAAATAGAGTATTAATTTGTGCTTTATTTTTCTCAATAAGGTGGAAGACTCCAGGAAAGTGATTTCCGTTCGTATCGTGCCGGAATCAAACCCCCTGTACTTTCACGACTCAAAGACGGGTCCTTAATTTACGGCGTGCCCCCTCCGGCATCCGGAATTCTCGTCAATTTCGTACTGAACATCATGGACGGTTTCGATCTCATTCCGGGCGCCACTCTTAAGAACCAAGAAACGGCAACACTCTTTTACCACAGAGTAGTCGAAGCCCTCAAATTTGCTTACGGCAGGAAAACCGCCCTTGGAGACGAAGAATTTGTCGATTTGGAAGAGGTTTGTAGTAGCTTGGAGCGCCCGGGGATGACTACCTCATACGATTCGTACTATTGGATTTTCTTAATTTTTAGTAGACTACAATCATATCATCATCACCATTAGCCTTTTCCGGTGAGGGGTCGGCATTTTTAAAGTAGTTAGCATTTAATCAGGACCGGCTTACAAGGTCTGACGTCCGGAGAGGAACAATTTTGTCAGCTCAAGGCTGGGGTCTTTAACGTGCAAACAAATTCACACGAGTGCGGTTGTGACCAGAGCCCTTCTCTTTCCGTTGTACATACCAGGGGCAATGCCATAGGACTCGGAGGAAAAATTTCTCACCCCAGCCGGGGCTCGAACCCGGTTCCTTGGCATCCGAAGCGGGCGCACTAACCACTTCGCCACTCGACCCCTTATATTATGTTTTCTGATTTTATATTATTTTTACTACAATGTATAATTGTATACCTATGTGGTAAATGGTTTATGAACCCGCTACTCTATTTTGAACTCGCTGCTCTATTTGCCGAAAGAGGTGAGTTTGAGGATCAAGTAATGACCGTTAGAATTAAGCTTCTCAATCTGATTGCTAAAAAGTCTATGCAAAATCCAGCACCGGCACCAGATCCGGGTGGGCAAGCAACCACAAGAATCCAAGTTAATTTGCCTAAATTAAACCTACCAGAAATCGAAGGCGATGTAGCCTACTATAAATGGACTGCCTATACTTTGATCAATTCAACGCATTAGTGCACAACAACCCGAGTTTAAGTAGGCTAATGTTCAAAAACTGCATTATTTAAAAAGTTCTGTAAAAGGTGACTGTAAAAGGCGCTAGTTGAGGCGGAGAGAAAACTGCCTCGTACAGAGTGGAAAGAGAGTGAAGTAAGCTGTTTGTAACAGCGTAGTTATATCAGACGTTCTACATACGTTTTCACTCAATAAGGGAGGCAAATTGTCGGTTGCCTCAAAATCATAAAATAAACACTTTAGTTAGAAATTAAGGACGGAATTTCGGTATACTAAATCATACATTCCGGTAACGCTATATTTCCCATATTTTAAGAATATAAAAGGTTCTGCTTAGGTATATAATCAATAATTTTAATAATTAATTATTATGACTGCACGAATAGGAATTGCAGGTGAGGCTGCTTGTTGGGACGAGCCGCCACTGCCTTGCTGGGAAAAAATTCGCACGGATTTGGAATTTGGATACAGGGAAAAAACAGTTACAGACCGAATGGTGACTCAAATGAATGACCACTATTGAACTGTTTCTCGGCCTTTGCAGCTGAAATCCAAAATTATAGCTAACCAGCATGTAGAAGCTTGGGAGATCTATGTCGGAATGGAAAAGTAAAAAAAAAACCGGACTTGAGTTTAAACTTGATGGAATTAGAGGGGACGTGAGAGATGCGAGGCTGGTTGTAAGGAATGCCGTTACCAGCCGCATCGGAGGATATGACTGTTTTGGTGCAGCCGATCAAGCATTGATCACGATTACAGTAAATCACATAAAACAGTTGCTTCGACCAATGGAAGAATTTCTCCGCATATACAAGCTTCCGGGGATTAACGCACCTCTTAACATCGAGCCAACTCATCGCCCTGTCATCCGTCAATGCCTAGCAACAACCTGGAGATCGCTGAAGGGAGCTTTAAGAGCAAGGGTAGTTCGCGTCAACACTTCTCGACAGGTCGTCGATGGATGGCTGGATGGAATTGATCTGATGTTCCACTCAATCGACACTCTTCAGTCAGCCAGGAACTAAGGGATCCGAAACGGAAACATAAAAATCTTGTTTGTTCAGACGGAATCGCGACTCTAACCAGCAGAAGATTGCGCCACTCTGTGAGACTTGGAATCACTCCAAACACGAGGGCATAAAGGATTTGCTGTCGGAAATAAATGCTTCTGGAAAACCTAGGGTCACAAAAAAAAATTATTAGTAAAATTTCAGAATACTTTGAAACTTTGTAGATATTTATAATAGGGTAGCCTACATCAAATTATACTTACCCTACTCAATGTACTCATTCACATTGGCAGGGGCCTGGTCCTAACCATTCTGTAGGACACATTTCTCATCAAGCTGAACAACCTGGGCAAAGTGAGACCACGTCCCGATTGTCACCACAAGTTAAAAAGAGAAAGATAAAAGCGAATAGACAAATCCATACACTTGTGATGGGTAGGCCTCTTGTGGTAAGCAAATTTTATATATATTTTATTATTGTGATAGATAAATAAAATGAGTATTATGATTATTTTAACAGATTCCGGCAACTGTGACGAGCCAACAAGTGTAGGCACCATTAGTTGGACAAAATACTTTTATGGGACACACAGCCATCCAAGGCAGGGGCTTTTGGGACTGAAGTGATTTGCTAGACACCCTGCAAATATTTTAATTTTTATGTTTTATAATTATTTTTTTCCAAGTAACAGAGGAAATAGGAGGTGGGGGCCTCACCCGCAAGCCTCACCCGCAAGCACTCACCCGCACTCGCAGTCATCCATGTTGCCCCACCACCCGCACTCCCAGCCATCCATGTTGGCCCCCAACCCGCAGCCATCCAAGTTGCCCCTCCCCCTGCAATTATCCAAGTTGCCCCCCCCTAGCAGTCGCAGCCGACCAAGTTGGCCCCTCCCAACAACAAGGGGTCCAGCCCGATGAGGTCGCTGGGGTCCAGCCAGATGAGGCCCTAGCAATGCAAATTGGTGAGTAGGCAAAAGTTTTAAGAGCGGCACATTGTGAATCGAAAATATCAAGAAGATTTTTAAATTTTTTCCCATCACCAAAAGACATTACGCATATTTTAGAAAAAATTTTAATATTCTTGAAATATTATGGTTATGACCTTCGTTGTCCCTTACCGCCACTTTTTAAAAATCTAATCAACAATATTTCTTAATAATTTTTACAGGATGCCGCATTGTACACGGACCTACAGAGCTCCAAGCCAGGATCAGCCCAGGATCAGCCTCCATTTAGGGCAAAGAGGGGAGATAATCAACATGTCCATTTGTGGAGATGCGAATATAACTTAATTCAGTTCTCCAAATAACAATCAAATTTTGAATACGGAGTCAAGACTCCTGGTTTTGTACTACATTTGGGAAATATATTACCCAAATGAGTACAAAGATGCACTCACCCTTTTATCCTATTTTGCTATAGGAGACTTATATTATCCTCTCAGCAAGAAGGCATCTATGTTAAAAGTTGATATGGAAAAACTTGGTTATCAACTGTATTAAAAAAATAAAGTAATTTAATGAAGCTTTTTAACGTAGTAGGATTTTTTTTTTCAGATTCAAAATTTGTGCCTATATACAGTATTTAAATTATGATACGTTAGCCTGAACATTATACAGTATATTATTTGATAGATTTACAGTGTACACAGCTTAGTCAGATGTGTCGATAGCGTCGTAGAGTGTAAACAACACGAGCGTAAGGCTTAAGGATTTTATGTTATTTCTGCTTCTTTTAAAACTATATTCCTTTGTGGTTTCATCTGGGAGTCCTGCTGTGGGATCCTAGCGTTGTGAGAATCTCTGAGAAAAACTCCGTTTCGTCTATGAGCTATGTAAAAAAAATTCTGATATGCTATGTGTACAAGTTGTAATTTTGGTCCATTGACCAAAAATGTATAACTAAATAAATAATTATAGTAAAAATAGTAACCCTACCAACTCCCGAATTAATAACAGCAAGATTGTGATAAAAGATAATAATGGGGTAGTGAACGAAATAATTGACAAAAGTATTGGAAAATGAGATGAAATATGCAAAAATTATCAATATTAATGGAAGAAAAATTAGATTCGATATTTTAAAGTTCTTTGAAAATGGTTTAAAACTAACTTCAACATTTTTGAATAGCACTTTTATTCATTATAACCCTATTCAGAATCATCATCATTTTTATTATTTCCACCCTGTTTCGAATTAACCCAAAATAATATAAGATTAAGACAGTAATCCTATTAAATTACAGTGCAAAAAAAAGCAAATTATAGGCAGTAGGTAACAATAAAGCTGTTTAGGCATTTTCGAACTTCAAACTTTCTCAGGCCAGTTGGACAATTATCCCAGCTGCAAGTACACATGTACGAGAGTTTAAACTTTAAACAGAGATTACTGTTTGTAGGAGAAAATATAATGTCAAAAACGAGCTCACGAGCAAGGTTATTGGTTGAAAAGTCAAATTTGATGTCATACTTACACGTTTCACGTGTAGCTCAACCTGCCTACAATTACTTATGCATTAATTAATTGTAACTTTCTTCGCACTTGAATTAGCATCATGTAGTGCTGCTAGTACCTGAATTTATTCAAATAATATTCGTAATTATAGGATAATTTAAAAAAAAATGATAATATATTCTTTTACAATAATACAAAATGACACTTTGCTACAATTATAAATTATGAAATTAGTGAGAATCCCCACGAGGTTGAGCTTATTGATAGAATGCTATTCCCCAGAAAAATTTGTTTAAAAAGTTATATACCATTAGATAAAATTCGTTCTGCATCGAACGTTTACGATCGGCTAACCGCATTCCGCAGCAAGTTCACTTACGAACGGAACACATAATACACAGACAGGATGCGTTTCGATAACGATTCGAAATGAATTTCCTAAAGAATGGAATATTAGTCCCCCCGGTGGATGAGAAAATGTCAAATTTTCCAGTATCAAAAAGTTATATTCAACATCTTAACAAGAACAAGAAGAAAGTTAAGGGAGATGAATTAAAAAAAAACCGGGACCAAGTCAACGTCACCTGCTACAACAATGAATACAAAGATTCCGTATATTCCTATTCAGGCTATTCAAACGAATATGACAGTGATGATGCCGAATAGGACAAGTTAGGATGTGTGGACGGTAGTAGCAGAATTCGAAGTAGCGTATGAGAAAAAGAAAATCGCGCCTAGCACAGCTTGAAACCAGAATTGTGCAATCTAACACGTCAGGGGCCGGGCACTGGAATCCCGAATGGAGTTCTAATCAGTCGAACCATTCAGATTCTACTTATAGCAACCAATTTACTTGTGGCAATTCCAATATGGAATCATATGTACATGGAAATCCATGCATTATATATGAGAATGCTTCATTTAATATGCCAAATGTCCAAACTGGGCAGTTAAACTGTGGCAATGATGTAGTATCCTCTCTTGGGAATGGCAATCCATTCATTCTCTATGGAGAAAAAAATATACAATATACAAAAATATACAATATCTGCATGGGGACGTACGGTCGTAATAGACTTACCTGGAGGCAAGTTCACGACCATTTAAGACTAACAAACCTTCATCCTGTCGCAGTCGCAAACTTTCCCGGAGCCATCGCACCAGCCCCGACGCCAGCTCAAATTTTGCCTGGACCCATCGCTCCAGCCCCGATTCTACCAGTTTTGCCCGGACCCATCGCGCCAGCTCCGGCGCCAGCCCCGTGCAATGAATTAGACTCTTTCTCATGTTGATTACGAATTAATTAATTATTATTTATTTGGCATTACGTATAATATCTCGGTTTATGCTTGATAACCTGTCATAACGGGATACCTTATATAAATTACGTGTAACTTTTACGTTTATCAAATCGTTATTTCTTCCACCATTTTTACGTAACGTAACACCCTGAATTTAAAACCCATAAAATAAGAATTTTTTATTTATTTGCAGTTGCGAAAAGTAACATATGTCCCTATACCGGTAACCAAAGTCCATCAACCTGAAACTTCAGTAACCGAAAAGGTATATTTACTCGTTGAAGTGTTTATTTATACTTGGCGGAAATCACTCCTCTTCCGTCAGTGACAACCACCCGTTTGCCACGTGGCAGTGTGCTATATTACCAGCTAGAACAACCCCAAGAAAATGCCGTACTCGTGGGAGTAACATGAAAACGCATGCTAACGCTGAATCAAGGTTGGCACGCATGGTTTTCGTTCACTCACTCGCTTCTCTCTCAGCATCCTTTTCCTTCCCTCCCCCGGCGGCGGACGATTCCATGAATATACTATAATAATATAGTTTGGTCCGCCAAACCCGTATTGTACCAGTAAGTCAGATATTCCACCGATTCCACGAAGCCGGCGAAACTTTCATTCGAAAGCTGGAAATGGAGGGCAAGGGTTTGCAACCAAAATTATGTAGTAAGTTAAGATCGTGGGGTACGACGCCAATGCTCTTTATCTCTGGGGGATTATGCAGGAGATGCCAACAGGGTTCTACATTCGCCGGCGAGCCGAGCGACCGAGATCGACTCGCTTACGAATGGATTAATTTCCTGCAAAAGACCCAGGGCTTGGTTCTCCGTCACAGGTTTAACAATACGGAGAAGCGAGTAGACAACGGCCGTCTTCCCGTCGACGCTTACGACCCAGTCACAAAGACTGTTTATCAATTCCACGGGTGTTTCTATCACGGACACGTCTGTAAGGAAACCAAGTATGCAACACACAACGACAGGCTTGATAAGGCTCAGAATACGGAGGAGATTTCCACCACCATCCGTAGAGACTATCCCCTCGTGGAAATGAGAGAATGTCAGTGGAACGAGCTCAAAAAGAATGATCAAAACGTTATGGACTTTGTAGAAAACAACCATAGAATTCCTTTCGATGATTATATTGTTTGCAAAGCAAAACTTAGAGATGCGGTGCTTACCGGCAAGTTCTTCGGGGTTGTCGAATGCGACATCAAAGTTCCCGAGCCCCCGAGACAGATTTGCCGATATGCCTCCTATCTTTAAGCACGCTGACATTCGTCTCGAAGACATGGAGGATCACATGAGAAAACATGTGATCGATAGTCGTCTGAGCCAGAAATCTAGGAGATCGCTCATTGGTTCCTTCAAGGCCGATAAAATTCTCCTCACTACTCCGCTCCTCAAGTGGTATATCGATCACGGATTAGAAGTAGGAGAAATTTATCAGGTCGTTCAATATAAGCCCTCAACTCCATTTAAACCTTTCGGCGAGGCTGTTACCTCCGCTCGTCGGGAGGGGGATAGAGACCCCTCCAAGGAGATTATAGCCTCGACTATGAAACTCCTGGGGAAGGTAGGCACTAACAAGGAGAAGCAATTTAACGTCTCGTATGCTGATGAGCCAAAAGCGGCACGAGAAGTTAACTCTATGTTCTTTCGGACTCTAAACGAAATCACGCCCGACTGTTTCGAGATCACAAAATCAAAAAGATCGATCAAATTAGACCTTCCCTTGCAGATTGCCTTCTTCGTATACCAGTACCGTACTCAAAGCTCAGAATGTTGCAGTTCTTTTATGATTTCATCCAAAAGTACCACGACCCGTCTGTTTACCAACTGTGCGAAATGGACATTGATTCACTATACATGGCTCTAGCGGGTAAATGCCTCGAAGAGCTCGTGCCAGACGAACTCCGCGACGAGTTTGAAGCCGAGAAAGGCGAATGGCTTGTCCGAACCGACGAGGATAAAAGGACCCCGGGTTTGTTTAAGTTGGAAAGCGTGAGTGATGCCTTTATCGGATTGTGTTCGAAGACGTACATATGTTACGATCATCCCGAAAAGGGCACTCAACCCAAAATTAGCTGCAAGGGCGTGTCAAAAAAGGGAGTGGGGGTCGAGCATTACCTATCAGTGCTCCGTACCACAAAGGCAAGGTCGGGCGAAAACAGAGGCTTCCGCTCTCGAGAAAATATGATCTACACATATTTTCAGAAACGGGATGCGTTTGGATATTTTTACTGCAAGCGCAAAGTCCTCCATGATGGAATCTCAACCGCCCCTCTGGATATTTAACTTGTTTGTATATACCATAGTAAATAGTTAATTTATTTGTACTGTAAATAGTATATTACTGTTAATTTATTCTTATTGTAAATAATTTTGCCTCGTTCGCCGTCGTTTATCTCCTCGGGTTTCTTGACTCTCGTATTATTTGTATATATCGTATTATATGTAACTTATATTATTTATAATTATGTCCATTTTGTATAATTACGTAAATTTGGTATAATTACGTAAATTTTGTGAATAATTTTATCGCTTTTAATAAATTTTTTCTATTCTGTCGAGCAATTTATAGCGAATTTAAATAATATAAATAGCTCGTTTCAAAATAATGTCGGGTATTTGCTCGTATTTCACCTTCGACGAAATAAAAAGTGTGTTTAAATAACCCTCACTTTCTAAATAGAATAAACTTAAAGTTTGTTCGAGTAATTGTAAGGCTGGAAGTGATATTTAATCCATCTGCGCGAGTAAAACTGGTTCAAATAAATGAAAAGATGAGATTGTTATCTAATGCATGTTTATTACAAAAGCTGGTTGTGAAATGTGTAAATAAAAACTTTTTGCTTAATAACTTAATCCCGAGTCGTTCTTTGCTCATTAGAGTGTAGGAATTTCAAGAGTTAGGATGTTGTCTGCTCCTACTCCCCCACCCAAGCGAGTTTTGTATTATTATTCAATGTGGCAGCCGCTCTACGACCAAATGCCAAACGTACAATTTATAAAAGGACTTCCATCTTCGTTACCGACAGATATGATACCCACATTGGTAGTGATGGACGATTTAATGGCGGACCTAGTAGGACGGAAAGAAATAACGAAAATGTTTACAAAAGGAACGCATCACCTCAATTGTTCCTTGGCGATAATTTGTCAGAATCTATTCGAGAAGGGTATGAGAACGCTATCGCTGAATAGTCACTACCTCGTACTTTTTAAGAAGGTGAGGGAAATCCGGCATAAAGCGCTCTTAATCGCGCTTTCCATTAGATCGTGTTTACTTAATCTGACCACATGACTGCTTTTCACCGATTTTACTCCAATCCACTTGATTGACGAAGGTATTATCTTAGAAGACATTGTTGAGAAGTAAACAGAATTGAATAATTTTAACACTAAAAATGCTAAAAATACATTTTTTAAAGAACAACGATTGCACAGTTTTGCTAAAAGTGGTAGAATGAAGATTAGCCGTATCCTATTAGTCAAAAGAGACGGATGAAGTGCGTTGAGAACAGAACCGAACTTAGCAGCGAGCCAAGTAGCGATAATAAGTTCCGGACCCGCCGGAAGTTTCCAGAGAAAAAATGAACGACAACAGGCGGACGTGAGTCTGGCCCGCCATCGGTTACAAGACGCCCACGAACGGCGAGCCAAGAAACTTGGTATTGGAAGAACAGATTTCAAGATCGTATTTGGCGATTGGGTATGGTTAAAGCGTCTCACACACTTGAAGGGACATGCCAAGAAGCTAGCTCCGTGTCATAAAGGACCCTATGAGGTCATCGACATTAAACCACCCCACTGCGTAGTTATTCGTACCCAGGATGGCGATCAAAGAGTGAATGTCGCTCACGTCAAACGGCAACAAGGTTTAGGAGTTTAAAAAAATTATTATTATTATATTTTTTGGTTTCTTTTATATAGGACTTTCCAAATGCGGGGTCCGCATTCAATAAGGGGAGGGAGTGAGAAGGGAGTTAATTTGATTCGGTTGCTGCTCAGAACGCCCTGGGCGTATAATCCAGAGTGAGCTCTTGTGATTGGTTAGTGACAGTCACGTGGTAAGCGAGAATGGTTTGCTCCCGCAGCTCGCATGCGCAGAGAGCAGAGGAGAGTCGGAATCCCCACGCGATCGGGGTTTGAACGCATCGAGGATTGCTTTTATGAGTTTTGTGTGTTAACTTTGACAACTTTGATATAAATTTCCTAAAGAATACGATACATTAATAAACCTGTGCTTAAACTGCTACAAGAGTGTGTGTGTGAGTTGTATTCTGACGAGATAACAGCCTGAAAGGTAAGCCCAAACCCTCATGGGTTACGTAGAGAACCAAATGTAGGTTAGAACAAAGAATCCTTAGTCGTAATTATTAATACTTGATTACTGATTAGGTCAGGGTCTTTAAGGGATAATTCCCACCTATATCATTCAGTTCCTCCAATGTCAAACGTTCTAACTTTTCCCTTGACATTATCGAGAAGTAATAGCTAAAAGGTTACCCGAGTAAGCAAAAATCGTTTCAAAGGTTTAGGAACATTTCATCGTAAGAAAAAGAAGATAATCATTATAATATTCGACATATATTTTTTTCTCGCACCGCTCGATCGCCCTCGCCATCGCTGGTAAGCCTACTTCGAAACTGAATTTGCTTACTCAGGTAACCTTTTTTTTAGCTACCAGTATTACTTCTCGATAATGTCAAAATAAAAGTTAGAACGTTTGACATTGGAGGAACTGAATGATAGTTGCACTTCAATAGAATTGAGACAAGAACTTGAATTTGGACTCTTGTCATCAAAAGGCAATAAAAATGGACTCTGTAATCGTCTTGCAAACGATAACATTCGACGAAATATCAGCTACTGACAGATCAGGTCACGTGGGCTAAAAGCTACCCTGGTAAGTTGTTCAACCAATCAGGCCGTTACTGGTTTCGTCAGGTCACGTAGGCTGAAAGCCAACCTGTTTTGCCCCGTTAGTTCACGTTGATGTCGAGCGAACTCGACATTGGTCCTTCGAGTACTTCTGCTGGTTATAGGGTGTGCAGCGCTGGCAGGGTTTGATGAGAAGCCCTCCCCTCTACCGAGGTGTCTGCACACTATGATTATCATAAATATCAGAAGTATAATAATACCGAACAGATTACCAATATCTACAGGATCATAATAGAAGTTTTAAAATGTCACTGTATTGGTATATTTGGATCATCCTGTCGGGATAATTGAATCACTGCTATTATGCCTAATACGCTCACGCCACGTGGTTTCGCTCAATTTTGTTTCTTTTATTTTATTTTAATAGCTTAAATATGCCAACTAAATATAAGAATAAAGCTAAGCAATGGATAGATGAAGATATGGCATCTGCAATTTTTAAATGCCAAACAAGGATTTATGTCGATTAGGGATGCTTCAAAATATTTTGGAGTTCTCTATTCTACCCTACGAAGGAGAGTTTAGGAGAAAGACAGATGAAGAAGGTAATTTTTCTGTCCCTGTAAGAAAGTTGAGTGGTTGACCAACTCTAATTTTAATTGAGTTTTAATTAATTAGTGTTCCATAAATCGATTCGGAAGTATCTTGAAATTTACAACAACTTGGAAACTGGTCATCTTCTCGTAGCTCTTTCGAGAAGATGTTCGAGTTTTACTACTCCCTCAAGATCGACGCTTTCCAAGATGGCGTGAGTGTCCATGGACTGGCTCTGAAATATGAGTTTTCCCGTTTCAAAGATGAGTTTTTCACTCTCTTTGGAAATGGACACGAGCACAAAGAATCCATGGTCGGTGGAGTAAGTCTGATATTCCACGAAACGGGAGAAACTTTCATTCAAAAGGCTGAAATATCGAGGGCATAGGATTGTAACCAAAATTATGTCGCAAAATCTTGTGTTTCGAGGCAAATGCTCTCTATCTGTGGGTGCTAGTGAAATGGGCTGATTGAGAGTTGTAGGAGAGAAATCCCGCGCGATAGATAGAGCAGGAAGTTCTCATCCGGACCTTAAAGAGTAAAGAGATCAAGTCAACCCCAGTTTTAAGGTCGTTTTAATTGTGT